>CAKKLC010009622.1:0-17949 GCA_918559645.1 Ceratonova shasta | reverse complement strand
GTCCTTTTCATATATGGGCCTAAAAATTTTATTTTTCAGAAGGCCGCAATTTTATCTTTAGAAGGCCGCACGTTGGACACCCCTGGTCTAATGTGACTCTTTATGCATCAATTTCAAAGTAATGAGAAAATAAAGTCATTATATACGAAAAATCTCATATATTAAATTCCTGTTAGGTTTCAAGGGTTTATTGAATATCATCCATGGTTATTCTTATTTGAATCAATGAGAATGAACTAAATTCTTTTATATTATTCAAACTATTTCAAATTAAAAAAAATTGTATTTGTAGGATATTATTTCATTCATTGAAATTTTTTTTAAAGGATGATTTGAAAATTTATCCATAAAGCTAATTAAAATCCTTATAGTATTGATTAAGTAACCGTGAAACAAATGATATCTTATACAGGTTTTTACATAGAGTTGTAACCAAAAGTTTCAATAATTCCAATAATCTATGTTTATTAATTGATAACTGACAATATTATAATACAAATTGATACATATAAAATGAAAAAATCATAATTGGGGTTTTGTGAATTAATAAGGAAATATTTAATTCATTTATAACCGGATAATATTTTTATCGATCGATAATATTTAAGTTCGAAAATCAAAATAAATGATTCGAACTTTACTTGATCCTTATATTTATTAGGTGAAAAAATAGTTCGATTATAACACTTTATTCAATGAAGAACTTTGATTTTATTCTTGTATAAATTGAAGAATTTTTTGAGAAAGATATTTTTGTATCACATATCAAGTTTAAGTTTGATTCAAAATAAATATATGATGGATAATTGAATAAATAAATGTAAAATTTGATAATACAGGGTGAGCCATTTTCGACGGACAGTTTTTAAATGCGTATAACTTTTTTATTTTATAATTTTTTTTAAAGTTATTTGAATTTTGAAAAATTTTAATAATCCATTTATAAAATTTATCTTTTGAAGAATCAATAAAAATAAAAAAATATTTTCAATATTTTTGTTAAAATTTATAAGTTTTATAATTGTTCTTATCTCTACCGCTTGGGACCTTTTCAACTCCCTCTATTATAACATTTTTATATTCTTAATCTAATTCAATTTTGACTATTTAAAATATCTTCATATACTACACAAGAACGATTAAAAATAGTTAAATTTTATTACAAAACAAATTGATCCATCAATAATACAAAAATAACGTTTTGACAACATTTCAAAACAAGAAACGCCTTTTTCCAAACACAATTCAAAATTCAATTGCCCTTTTTAAAAAATTTGGTTTTGTGTGTGCCTTGGTCAGAAATAATGTGAAAAAAAGAGTTCTTAATGAACATGCTATAGTTTCCGTTCGAGAAAGTGTTGAATCTGATCCAACGTGATCAACTTGAAGACGGGCTTTCCAATAAATTTTATCGAGAACAACCTTAAGAAGAATATTTAAAAAAGATTTAACATTGTTCCTCTATAAAATTCAATTAACACAAGAATTATTAATAAATGATGCTCGACAGAGGCTTCAATATGTATCAAAATTTATTGAGTTTGCTGATAATGATTTAAACTTTTCAAAGAATTTAATAATGAGCGATGAATCTTATTTTTACTTAAACTGGTTTGTGAATAAATAAAACTGTATGATTTGGGGAAAAGAAAATCCGAGATTTTGGCATAAAAGACAATTACATCCACATTAATGCAAAGTTTAGTGTGAGGTAACATCATCAAAAATTATCGCGCCTTTTTTTTTTAAATGAAAATAAAATTGCTGAAAGCATAATCGGTATTGCATATCGGAATATATTTGGGAACTTTTTACGTCAAATAGTTTTAGAATCCAATTTGCAATTATGGTTTCAGCAAGATGGAGTGACAGCAAATACAGAAAAAGCATCGATGAAAACTCTTGCTGAACTTTTTAGAGAAAAAATTATTTTTAAAAATTTAATTTTTGCTTAGCCACCCCGTTCATCAGATTTAACAGTAATAGATTTTTTTTCTGTGGTGATATTTAAAAGAAAGAGTTTATCCCAATAAATCAGTCCAAATTTGTACTTTGAAAAATATCATTATTAATGAAATTAGAACTTTAAACACTGAAATACTTGAAAAAGATATGGAAAGTATACTAAAAAGAGCTATTTTTTGTAAAAATGAAAATGGCAATTATTTAAAAGACATTATTTTTCATAATTATGTAATAAAAAACTATTTTAATTAGGCTTACATTCGAATTTTTTTTTTTTGATATTTATTGAAAAATTAAAAAGTTATATTCATTTTAAAACTGTCAGTCCAAAATGACCCACCCTTTACTATATTATTTAAAAAATTTCTAAATTAATTTTAATGATTTATTATAAGAAGTAACATATTTTTTTGTCAATATTTAATAATTAGAGTATATAAGTGAGAAATATATTTAATAATTCCTTATATTTTATTAGAATGTTTATTAAAGTTTGAAATAATCGTGCAACTATTTTTTTTAATTTGAACACAAATTACCCTTTACCATAAAATATTACTTTTGATATTACAAGTTATAATAATTAGTATTTTGTTTATATTCCAATAATATTTTTCCATAGTATTTAAAAGTTATAGGCTACAACATTTTTTTAATTTTTTTGGCCCAAATGATAAATTTGTTTGAGTATGGAATAAGAATTATATCAGGAGAGCAAATTTTGCAGCTTGATATGGAGGTTTGTTTTGACAGTGTACCTTCTATGATATAAATGCATTTTGTAAAGGATATATAATGATGGATCGTTTAAAGATGCGTCATGGTGTTTTCTCACAGATTAGAGGTAATTTTAGATCGTGCAGGCACAGGAAAAATATTTTTAAGGGGACTATTTTTGAAAATTATGGTCTTAAAATTAGTAATATTATGCGTCTCATATAGTGCTACGCAATGAAGCTAACTATAGAAGTAATCTGCTTACATACAGGTGTTTCTGCACCCACAGTAGTTCCGTACAACCACAGAATTAGAAGATGTTTAGTTAGGATTTACAAAAATTTGAGAGCTATACAAATAGGTAGTCTAAAAATGACATTTCAAATAGACGAAGCTTGTTTTGAAACAAATAGAAGGAGTATAGGTCAACTTTTAGTCGGAAACATTAGTGGATTGTAGCAAGGATTTGTAGAGAAATGAAACAAGTTTTCTTTACATTAACTTTGATTTAAAGCGTAAATTTTTTAACTAATTTGATTTTAAGGCATGTTTTCCTAGGAACATGAATCGTTCAAGATTAATGTCGACCTTTTAACAAATTATCATTATTCTATAAACATCGAACAATTAATCACAGTAGAATTTTTGTATATGAAGTCAATATAACCATAAATACCAACACAATTGAACATATATGACGTGATTAAAGATAAAAATTTCCCAGTAATTTAACTGCATAAAGCTTGATGAAATTTTAAAAAACTACATTCTTAATCGAATGATTGAATTATCTAATGTTGCAACATGTTTTAACAACATAACACGAACAATTAAATGATATTCTAAATTTTATTTTTGCCACCTCAACTTTTTAATGTAACTAATTCTTTATATAAAATATAGAATGAAATTAATATCCGGTTAAAATTAAAAAAATAACTTATAACCATTAAACTATCTATGAAACTAATACTAATAAAATTTATATCAACTAAATATTTTTTAAATGACTAAATTTGATAAAAAATCATGATAATTAAACTATCTATGGAATCTTATATTAATAAAATTGTTATCAAATATATTCTTTCTGAATTATTCATTTAATAGGAAAATTATCATTAAACTATCTATAAAAACTCATATAAATAAAATCCATATAAAATCTTTTATGTATATAATTATTGCCTTGGAGTTTATCTAAATCCATTCGTTGAGTAAAATAGCTTGTAGTCTGAATTCAACATTAATTAATGGGATGAAAAATTTTTGCTTTATATTCACGCTTTCGTTCACTTCCTAATATTAATTCATAAGAATTGTTGGTCAATCATTTAGCCTTAATCAATAGATTAAAAACATTATAACATAAATATCTCTTATAAAAAAACTTTTAACTTAATTTATCATATAATACGTAGATGTATTATGCTAACTGTTATAAGATCCTTACTGAATTAAATATCATAAATGACTTAAATTAAAATTTGAACAATTAAAGATTATTATTGACTTATTTAAACAATTTATTATCAAAATATACCTTTGCTTTGACTTAATTCTCTTTAATATTGTTGAAACCGGTTTATAAATACTTCTTTTTTAAAAAGTTATTATAGTTTAGTTTTTTATATATACTTAAAGCAAAATAATAAAAGGATCATTTTTAAAAATAGAACTTTTTTTGTCAACATTTAAAAAGTAGAACTTTTTTCCTGAAAATTTTAAAACTAGAACCTTTTTTCCTGGAAATTGAAAAACTAGAACTTTTTTTGTCAAAATTTAAAAAGTAGAACTTTTTTCCTGAAAATTTTAAAACTAGAACCTTTTTTACTGGAAATTTAAAAAATAGAACAATAGATCTATCTTTAATAAATTGTTTTAAAATGTAATGTATTATATTAAAAATAATAACCATAAGAATTTAATAATTTTGGAAATATACTGATCAATATTCTGAACATATATTTAAAAATTTAAATTATTAATTAAATTTTTCATAACTAATCTTATTCTAGATGTTCTAGGCCTTCCTCTCGATCTTCTCGTTTCAGGTGCTAGAATTATGTTTCTACCTAATTCTTGAACACATAAAGGCATTATTATTTCTGAATAAAAAATAATATACTTTGAAGTAGTAAAATATTTTTCTATGAATAATAATAGATCACGTCTTAAATAAATAATAAAAGCACAGAAATGTTTACAAGGAAATCCTAATTTTTAAGCCATTTTTACAGCTGCACGACTTTAAATAATATCAACTATAATTTTTTTTCAACTAAATAAATATTAGAAGTTGATTGAATAACGCTATAAATTCCAGCAACCGCAATATATGATTCAAGACCATTAATTTGAGCAGGGAAAATTGTAAATTTAAATTGCTCAATTCTTCTATCATTAAATATTTTCATTATATAGTTGTTAGAGAAATTATCAAATTTGTTATATCTTGTTTAATAAATGTTTTAATAGATGCATTAAAGATTCAACACAGTTACTTGTAAATTTACCGTATTTGGCAAGTGGGAATTTCGAATTTGCCCATTTCTCGACCCTAATAAGAGAAAATTTATTAAAAAAGTTAATATTAATATTTTTCAATTTTTTTTTAAAATTTCAATTAATTATACATTTTTATCACATTAATGTACAAGATTCCAATAAATATCATAAAATTGCCTTTCTCTAAATCTTGAACTAAAATTTTTGAAATATGTCTTACACAATGGCAAACTACTACATCAGGATAATTATCATGTAAGATTGATAATAAACTTGTTTCTCGATCTGAAATGAGTATAGTAGATGGATTATTAATTTGGAAATGAATATTTAAATTATCTAAAAAAAACTTCAACTACCACCATTTTCAAATTCTACTATAGCAAAAGCTAATAATACAATCTGATCCTTTCCATATTGAGCTACAGCTAATAGCAAGGTAACTTTTTTAGTACCACTCAGAAAAGTACTATCTATTGTAATAATCTTTCTATCATGTAAATAGAAATTTTTTGTTGCTTTCAAAGTCATAAAATAGCGTTTAAAGCTTTAATTTTCAAGTTGTAAATCACAATAAACTAAATCAGTATTAAATGTTGCCATCAGTGCCTGAAGACATTCATAAGAATTAATAATCTTATGATTGTTTTTGTCCTTAAAACTTTTGATGGCTTTATAAGCAGTTATATATATATATAAAATGTTGCCCTGTCTCTAGTTTAACTTCGCTTACAACATTAGGTGTTTTAAATTAGCAGTATTATAAATTTTTTCAGTGATAATATTTTTAAAAACTAAAGACTTACAAGTCGATGTTTTTAAACACGTTGATAAATGAAATGTATTAATTTTAGTTAAAATACACTTATTCATTTAACCATTAAAACGTGTCATTAAATTGAATGGACATCCATCATCAAAAGTAAGTTTTATGCACTTTTTATTTTTATTTTTAATTTTATTTTTAAAATAAATACCTTTAATTGCAGTTTGTTTGATAAACAGTTCCATAAACTCATCTATTAATGCGTACGTACTTTTTGCTGGAAATTCAACTGCTAATTGTTCAAATTTTTAATGATTAAATTGGTATAAATTTAAATCTGTCATTAAGTATATATTTTTATCCAATTTTTAAAATTTAAATTAAAAAGTTTTAATATTTAATTTATTAAAAAGCGTTCTATTTTTAAATTTTGAGAAAAAAGTTATTAATTATAAATTTCATAAAAAAAAAGTTCTAGTTTTTAAATTTTAAGAAAAAAAGTTCTATTTTTTTTAATTATCTTATAATAAAAATAGTATTTCTTCTTTTTAAAATGATTTTGATATTCAACGCAACAAATTATTATTTATATTGTTAAAAGATGCATTTCTAGAATATTATTTTTCTGCTATAAGCATAGAAGTTTGATAGATTTGTATTTTTCAAACTAAAAACAAGTTTTTTCCTAAAATTTCTTTATTTGATACCCATTCATTACACTTTATGTGAATTAAAAATCCAATTAATCATAATTTCAAATAAAAAATTAAAGTTCTGTATTAAGAAACGCAACACAACGATCAAGTTCTTTGATAACTCTATAAAGATAAAGATTTGAGTCGAAATTTAATTTTTTACATTTCAAATCAACTTAAAAAACTTTTTATTAGTATCTTTTTTTTTCCATTTTTAAATTTTTGTTAAAATGGTTATATAATACCGGAATAAGTTCAAATAATGTTATTAACAGCGTATTCGAAATTTCTGGCATTTTTGTTTTAATATAAAATACTTAATTTTACTATTATAAAGTAAATAGCTACAAATAATTCTAAAATATATTTTAAAATATTTTTTTATTAGCTCCATTTTGTTTGAAAAAGAATATTGTGGTTATACCAATTAAAAGAAATAATTTTAGATTACTCTAATATTTTAATAAATATAATTATAAATTAATTAAAACTTTTCGGCTATAACGCACTTAAATAAACACGGTTTTGACACCCTGAAAAAATCATGTTTATTTTTTTTATTATTTTAGAAAAAAAAATATAACCCAATTATTATACTACCAAAAGTAGAAGCTATGGCAAATTCTTCATAACAAAGAATCAGCTCTTATATTTGCTGTTACCAAACATCTATTGCTTATCATTACGTTTTGTCCGAACGATGGAAATTTGGTAAATAAAATATCTCCAGTAACGATAAATGCTTGAAAAAATCTTGCAAAAAAATTCTTTTTACCTAAATATTTCAGAATTTATTACTTTTATTTAGCAAAGGTTACTTTAGAAGCATAGTAACTATCAGAAGGCATTCATTACACAACGTAAAAAGTGTCTGTGAAGCAATAATATAGAGAATAGGAGAAAATATAACACTTTCAAATGTTGAAATAAGTAGTGATGGGGTTGAGGTGCAACTGAAAGAATCTAAATTTGGAAAACGTAGATATAACCGTAAGAATCAAATAGAAGGGCTGATGGTGTTTGGCGCTTTAGAGAAAATACAAAGGGGAGGCTTTTGTATGTAGTTGTTGAGGTTAGAGATGCAAATACTTTGAATGATCTGACATTGAAAAATGTGCACCCTGGTTCTATAGAGTTTACTGATGGATAGAAGGGTTATAACAAGTTAAAAAATAATCAAAACTAAATTCATAATTGGGTAACTCACATTATTAGTTTCAAAAATCCTGAAGGAAAGTATATTAACACTATTAAAGAAACATAGAACGGCGTTAAAAGATCAGATAAGTGTGAGATGTAGAGTAAAAAAAAATTACAAAACAGATTTTTTGTATTTATATGATGTAGACAGAACAAAGCTAAACTTTGAAAATTGCTCATAGACACATTAAAAGCCTTAATAAATTATTTCAAGTTGTTTTTTAGAAAAATTAAAAATGTATTTTGTCATGGATCCGAACCTGGGGCTATTTAAGTGCATTTCAATTAATTTTTAAATAAAACAATTCACTCTTTTTTACGTAGTATGTTCTCTCTAATAGTCTATTTTAATTACATATGATATGAAAAAATTTAAAGAAAGAATTGAAACATTAAATGTTTATCATATACTTTTCATTTATAATTATTCCAAAAAATAATGCTTAACTGTAATCATAAACCAAATTAATAGTATTATATTTTTACATCCTTAGTAATAAAGGAAACTAAACCCTAGTTTTCTAAAATTATGGCCTTTAAATGATTTGATTTTATTATAATTGAATTTAATATTATCAAACTGCATTAAGTATTAGAGTAAAACGAATTAATATCAATAAGATATTTAAGAGTTGAAAAATATATTCAAACATCCTTTTTTTATTTTAATTGATCTCAAAAAATAATGCAACTAACGAACATAAAAGTATTATCAAAAATATTAGATTTATTTCCAAAATTAAGTGTTTTTTTCGTCAATTTTCTTCCTAAGTAAATGATTAAATTCATAAAAAAATAATTGTTCAATATAAAGAAAACAAAAAAAAATATTTTCTAAAGAGGCTACTTTTAATTTTTATTTATATTTTTTAAACTAAAATTATATATTTAAAATTTTCTTTAATCATTCAAATGCATTATTAAACTATTAATAATCGAGTTTCAGTTATTAATTAATTCTTTAATATTACAAACAATTTAAAATATTGGTATTAAATAAAAATTTTATATTGAAGTGCAAAAATATTTATTCTTCAATCAAATCTAAAATTATTAAATAAACTAAAGAAGAAATTTATGACCTTAATTTATATATGATACAGAGTTAATAGAAATTATAAAAATTTAGAACAATTTTTACACGCCGTTTGTAATTAATATTACTAAAAAATATGGTTATATAATTCTTTATTTTTAATTTTTATAAAATTTTAAATTAATTATTTTTTTAATAAAATTTAATCAATCTAATTTTTGAAATTATGTATTAAGTATTATAAATACTTGGCATGTTTCTATAAAGAAAATGAATCCTTCGTATTTTTAATTAATTAGTACAAATAAAAAATATAATTGATTAAAACAAATTTTGACATCTAAAAATATTATAGATAAATATTATTAATGATTTAATGCATAAAAAAATTATTTTAATATCTTTTGAATTGTGCTCTAATATTTATTAATCAATTTAATTACTTTTCTTATTAATTATAATATCAGAATGAATTACTTCTCTAGAAGGAAAAGATATTTATGATTTACTATTTTACGAATAAAATTAATTATAATTTGAAAAAAGTATGCAATCTACTAAAATAAATTTTATATCCCCATTTGAAATTTTAAAATAATCTATAATAATTTTATCGACAAAAAAGTAGTTATTTATTGAAAAATTTCCCATTTAGGTAAATATAAAGAGTGATTTACAAAAATTATTACTTTATTTTATATTCCTTGTAAAGCAGGAGTGGGCAAATATTTCATACCGAGGGCCACATTGTAAACTTTATTGTTATTGGCGGCCGGATATATATATATTTTACCTACTTCAATTACAATTTACAACGTATGAAAATATGAATTAGTGATAATAACAATGTATTTGTCATTTTATTTCACATTCATACTCTATTAAGTCTATTTAGTGACCATTACACATGCACATTACATTTTTAAATACGAAATAAAACAGTTTGCAATTTGGTAATAAGATTTTACAATTCATAATTATTTCAAAAAAAGTTTATTGTTACTTGTCATAATAATTGTAAAGAATAAGGAACTTAATGTGCATAAATGTAAATAAAACTGATCACAGAGTACAGTTATAATTAATGAGAAGTATGTAACTGTTCACAATTTTTGGTAATGTTCTTGAACTGTGGAACCAGCTTACTGGTTGTGATTTTCATGACTGCATTTAAATTGCAGTCAGTCAACATCGATCTGTTCTTATATTTGTTTATTTTTATACAAGAAAAAGCTTGCTCACAGATATATGTGGATCCAAATAGTAACAAAAGTTTGGCAGCAAAGTTTTTTTTTCTGTGGGAAAGCCGCTGCTGACAAACATCCATAAAACTCCAGCAGATCAACTGATTTGAACTTCTCCTGCAGGTCATTATCTGCTTGTAGTTCAAGCAGCTCTAAAAGTATATTCTCTAGTGCTGAATCATCTTTTGCACTAAATGGCAAACTAAGGATATTGAAGAGTGGTCCCAGGCTCTTGAAGTCTTGGAACCTCCTTTCTAATTCCACAACCAAGGCGTCCTACTGAATCTTGTACTTGTCAGTCATTTCACTATAAATGGTTTCATCTTTCAGTAAAGGGAAATGGCATATCCTGTTTTTGCTTGCACTCCAGGTAAACAGGGAGAGTTTTTTCTGAAATGATTTAACATGCACATACTTTTCATGTGCAAACAAGCTATTCCTCTCAAATCATACATAGAGTTTATCCAACTTTTCCATAATATCAATGGCAAACATAAAGTCTGACTTCCACTCTCCGGAAACTATGTTAGTAACAAAATCACAATTAATGCCCTTCATCTCTATGAACATAATTATTTCTTCCTTGAGATCTTACACTCGCCTCAATATCTTGTCCAGGCTCAGCCAGCGGACACTGCTTTGGAATATAATATCAGAATGTTTAGTTTCCAAATCTTCAAGCAGTGCCTGGAACTGCCTGTGGTTGAGTGCACTGGCTGTGATGAGGTTTATCACACTTACAACTGGGTCAATAACATGCTTGATATTCAACATACCTTTACACAGACTTTCCTGATGGATGACACAGTGGAGAGGTAAGAGTGTATAGTCAGGATGTTTTTCTTAAATTTTATTATGCATCAACTTCACCAAACATACGTTTTTTCAAGTCAAAGCACGCGCTCTATTGGTTGTTACACTTGCCATCTTGTTCCATACCAACCAAGTTCTTTTAACATAGTTCTCAAAGCAATTAATAAATCTTTGCCTGTGGTTGTGTCTTTGAGTGCCTCAAGACTAAGTAATTCTTCAGTAAGCTCGAAACGAGTGTTTATTCCCCGTATAAATATAAACAATTGTGCTGTGTCCTGTACATCGGTACTTTCTTCCAACGCAAAAGTGTATCAAAAAAAGTCTTTGCTTGCATCTCGAAGTTGGTCCATCTAATTGTCACTTATCTTGTCAACACGCCTAACTACAGTTCTCCTTGATAAAGAAACGCTGTCAAATTTTGTTTTCTGTTCTGGGCACATAATGCTTGCTGCATCTGACAAGAATTTCTTGATGAACTCACTGTCAGAAAAAGGCTTGTTCCGTTTCACAATCTTGTGGGACAGCACCAAACTGGCTTCCGTTGCAGCATCTTGTATTAAAGACTGCTTAGTGAAAACAGTTTGCTGCTTCTTTAAATTGTTAACCAACTCCTGACGTTTCTTTTTTCTCTCTTTGTTCGTAAAATTGTGCCCAAAATCCATATGTTTTGTTTGGTATTGTCATCTTAAGTTGTACTCCTTGAAGACTTTCACGCACTCACGGCACACCTAGCAGATTGCTTTGTTCCGAACGATCATGAAGCAGTATTTAGCAGTCTATTCATTAATTAAAATGCAACATTCATCCTCAATATTTCTTTTTTTGGCAGCACTCATGGTTAAATAACGTCTGTTCACTTTTAAATTATAATTTTTACGAAATCTTTCAAATGTAAATTGTAAACACGAGCTACAAACGCTTGCGCAAAAACGTAATTTTGAATAGGGATGTTAACAATTAATGTCCAGCAGTGATGAGAGGGCACAAACTACTTTGGCAACTATTTTAAAGTAGTAAATATAGCAAAAATGAACAACTCTGTGTTAACAAAAAAATTTTTAATTGACATAGGATCGCAACATGTACGTACATACGGGCCGCATAATATACTCTGAAGGGCTTCATGCGGCGTGCGGGCCGTAATATGCTCATCCCTGTTGTAAAGTATTATGACATTAAGTAAATCAATTTTTCCATAATAAAGATAAATACTTGATTTGAATGAATGGAATAATATAAATGATTAAAGAAACAAAATAAAATAAAAAAAGATGTTTTGATTTAGTAAATATATAAGAAAAAAGGCTTAAAAAATCTATTTTATTAATATCATTGACTTAAATTAATATAAGAATCAATATCTTCTAAGGAATTATTTTGAATTTAAAATTAATTTATAGGTTTCATTAATTTACAAATCATTAAATTTAGTAAAAAAATACTTTTTGTCTCCCAACACTTGTTTTTATAAAATATCTCGATTTCTTTTTATAGATTCCTAACAAATTTTTAAATGATTATATGAAATTGTCAACATTTTAATTTTTCTTTGAAATTGCAAAAAGTGTATACATTATAAAATTGCAATTATTTATTTTATAACTTTTGTAGCATCTTTCCTGACTTAAATAAATGTCAAATAAAAATTGTCATAAAAATAATTAAGAATGTTATAAAAGCAACAAGCAGCTTTTTAGGTGTTAAAGTAGGTTGCTCTTTGTCAATAGATTAAATAGAAGAATCTTTAAAACCTTGACATTCACTTGAACAAAATAATTAAAGTTGTATCTTATTATTAGTCAAGCATGGTATAACCATCAATGGAGACATTTGCTTAAAAGAAACATACATTAATTTAATGTATCACTTTACAAGTAAACTATAAAAGTAAAAATTTCAAATAGTTTAAAAGTAGTAACAATTAATTAAGGATTGTACCATGATACCAATGAGCATTAAATATTAAAAAATTTCCCAATAAATGCTTTTTTTTATTTTAAAAAATTTCAATAACATTAGGAAGCACATAATAATCCTTAATAATCGAAATTGTAAATAATATTTATCATCAATTAGGATTAAAAACTAAATTTAATAAATAGACCAGTCTGTCTTTGACTTAATAAAATATTTATCTGATCATCAAAAATAATTTTTTTTTAAAAACTACATATTTCCTATTAATCATGATGCTAAAATCTATTGACTCTGCATATGACTACTAAGGTTCAATAATTTTAAATATAAGATTTACTGGTATTATTAAGGTTGATTTAGAACATTCATTTAGAAAGTATTAAACACAGTTGTGTAACTAGCGTACTGGTTATTAAAAAAAATAATTAAATTAAAATTTTTCAATTCAGTGTGAAAGATGGTTTTAAAGGTGAGTCAATATTTATTGAATATATAATTTTTTTTGTCATTTATTTCATGGCTAAACTCAGTTTATGTTTATAATATACTGTAAACTTAGGATTTAACTAATCAAAAACCATCTTATAAACTAAATTAATATAAAAAAGGAATCAACTACCCTTTTTCCTCATTTAATTATCAAATATATTTTTTTCATATTTTTAATTATAAAAGATAAAAATAAATTAAACATATAATTTAATTAATTCAATAAAATTGTTCAAATCATTATTAAAACAATTATCTTCTCTCATCCAATCTTGCAAATACGATTCCAAATTTTCACTAAATAATCCTTTTTTAATTTTGACCCTTAACTTAGCGTTTGCTCAATACGATATAATATTTTGGGTGTGTGTTCCCGTAATCGGGTCGACAAAATTAAACTTGTAATTCACAATTATACTATCAAATCCCAAATTTTCTTGTATTATTGATATGAAGCCCAATCATATTTAATAACAATACTATTCTTTCTAACAATCCTTTGAATAATTGGTAACAATTTAGTTGCACTAGGACCTTATACAAGCTCTAAATAATTTTTGCCGGCGAATATGATGTATCCGCTACTCTAAACACCCGTAGTTCGTGTTGAGTTGCAAGACCTTTGTAGTATTTGGGGTTGTGTCTTTAAAATTTCATCCAATTGTAATTACATTAGAATTACCACCCACTTTAATTGGGTTATAAAGCATATAATTTTCACCACAACTTCCTAATTTTTAAAAAATCTTATCAAAACTAATTTCTTGACATCAATTTCACTACGATTCTCAACTTGAGAAACTTCACCCAACCATTTCCAGCACAACTTTATTCCTAAACGAAGACAGAATTTATAATTCGAAAATATTTAATTTTCTATTATCGAATAAAATTTTTTGTAATTGCGACAACTATTCATCATTCATCGAAAGCTATACTTGTCAATAGTTCAAGTATAGCTAATAAATTTTAGTTGGCAGCTACAAGAAGGGCATGTTTTCATGGCTTTTAAAACACCAACACTTTGTAAGTATTTTTTCAATTCTTTTTATTGGGCCTTTGATTTTTGGTTCAAAATAATTGCTGTAGAAATGTTCGTGCATGATTTAAAACATTATTTAATTATATTTGTGTAAGTTTTTTTTATAACTACCTTTATTTCCCCTAGGGGTAAAAAAAGGTAGTTGACCCATATAGACTGAAAAAATCAATTATTCCCTATGAATGTAATCATTTGAAAATTATAGTTTTTAATGTTGTATTTATTACATACAGAGTCCAAACGCTTAATAAACTATTTTTAATAAATTTTTACCAAATTGTCTAAGAAAAACTATCTCAACCAATTGGAAATAAACAAAATTTGAATGTTTTGCGTATACAGATGAATGCAGATTATTGAAAATGGTTTTATTATACAATTAAGACAAGTAGTTCGGATATGAAAATATTCGGATAATTTGATATTTAGATAAATAATTTATTTAAAAAAATCTATTATTGATGCTACTTTCTCATAATTTTTAATCTTTTTGTCTTTTTTTATGTAAAAATGTGGAAAATCATCTTGTTTTCTTTACATTCAAACAAATTTTTTAATATATTAAAAGCTTTTAAGGTACCATAGTGTGTTATTTTGGCTTAAATATGTGTATTTTCTTTGTTACACACTTCTAAAGTATTTATTTAATCTTCAGAAACGCCATAATTTTAAATATATTTTTGAATCTCATTATTATAAACATAAATTCATATATTTTTATTACATTAGAACTAATTATTGAGTTGATAATTGCTAATAATAATAAAAATGATAAACTGTTATAATTTGTTTAAGTATTAATATTTCAAAAGTTTTCATTCTTTTTCAAAATTTTCAAGGCAATCGATAAAATTTGTAGGATCTTTTAAGCCTGTTACATGATTTTTATATAAGCTCCAATTTAATATTTATAACGAAACAGAAATCCATAAGCAAAACTCTTCAAAACTTTAAGAATTAATAAACTAACTTATTAGTATCATTTTAAACTTCATTTAATTACACACTCAGAATCGTCTAATGATGTGATCTTTTTAAAAGTTCAATTAGGTCTTAATTCATTAGTTTAATCAATGGTGTAACATTTTTTGAATAAATTTAATTTCAAACTAAAAACTTGAATTATTTAATATATCTTTTCTTAAAGATGAAACCTTTTATTATTTAAAACTAACGAAATATTTTTTTAATCATATTAACTCTGTAATAAAAGTAAATTTATCAATGCATTGAATTATCTTTCGTATAATAGAAGAAGGATTTTAAAACTTACAGATAACCAATAGAGAAATTTAAAGAGTTTCTGAAAAATTTATACATTTAATTATGTTTAAAACTTCTTTAATGTATTTACAACTAAATATATTTTTCCATTACTTTCAACCATTTTTTTGTTTGTAAAACTTTACAAAACATGCATATTTTGTCTTCATTCATCATACCTTTCTTATTATTTTTTTTTATATTAAATATTATTTCAATCAATTTTTAGAATCTTCTAGTTGTTTTTATATTAGCCGAGAGTTTGTCCCATTGATTTAAAATCAAGCAATCCATATGTTGTTTTGAAATTACATTAAAATCTTATGCTTATTAAATTAAGAATCTAAATGTACCTTCTTAGGTAAAACAAGGCATTTTTAACATAATATATCTTCTTATTGAGATTTAAACGCTTCTTTTTGTAAAAAAAATAAATAACAGTTTTATCAAGTTTTTTTTATAAAAAAAGTTATATTTTGCTTCATGTACAATCTTTTAGGTTTATTTTTCAAGTCGACAAGTAATTTAAAATTTCATACTTATTTCTTTTTATTCAATATATTTTTTAACAACACTTATGTAACTTTCTCACTGATCAAGTAATTTTAAATGGTAATTTATCAATAATTGTAATTACATCATTCCTTTTATTACCGCCAATACATTTTATTACTAATTCAACATAGTAACTACTTTATGCATATTTAATATTATAGAATCTACTGTCAATATTCGTAAACTGTTTTTAAAATTTATACTTATTTGTTATCTTTTTGCAAATTTTTTTAATTATTTATTATATCCTAATGTAAAAACTGTTATTCTTATTGTTTTAAACTTACTATAATAACAAAACCTCTTGCATCATTAAATTTTTTATTTTCATCTCTAACCTTTATTTTATTGATATTTATTCAAAAATAATTTGATATAAAATGTTCAATAGCCTGAGCTCTAAATTTTCAAAAATAAATTAATTAAAGTAAAGTTGTAATTGACTCCGATTTTAGATTTTATTTAAAATAATTAAACTCTAATTTGATTAATGTTTTTCTTAAAGAAAATCATATCAAATATTTAGTACAATATATCACTTTAAAAAATGTTAAATATTATATCGTTTTTTTCTATTTTATAGCGAAATATGGAGATTTGAAGCAAAAGTAAAACATTTTATAAATCATGTTTACAATAATATAAATTAAAATTATTGCAGGTTATAGCGCATTTTATTTTTTTTTAAAATTAAGGGTTAGAAAAAAAAAATGTTTATTAGAGTGATAAAAACATTAAATCGTTTTCATCTTTCGTTTTTATATTGCAAAATTAACTGTATTAGAAATTAATGATGCTGCTTCTGACTAATTTCATTGTGTTCTCGTAAGAAAGACAATAATATGGCTATAAACCTTTTACGTTTTGTGAATGACCCTCGGGATTTTCTGCATTTTTAAAACTATAGGTGTGGTTCACAGTTTCATGTTAGAATCCATTTATTCGTCTAAAAGCAAACGTATATGCCATCTAATTATCGGTATGAATAATAGATGCAGGAAGTATATTTTTATATATTACATTCATAATTGTACGTGTATTTTTATTTGCTACAATAACAAAAATTGATTTTTTAGTTCCTTTCTCAAGACTATCTATATCTCATTGACCATTTATTAGCCTCTTTTGATCACAACTATTTTCGGGGTCCCATCAGTATTAAATCCATCTGTTCGCTCGCTTATGTCAACGATGTATTCGTATATTAGCTTGAGAATTACACAAAAATAATCACTAATTTTATTACGAAATGTTTAAATTATATTAAATGTCGAGTTAAGAAAAATTATTGAGAAATTTATACATTATTTTAAAAATACTATTAAATTTAAGCCTAGACGCTTCAAAAGAACTATTAAACTGTATATTTTTTGAATATTTACACGGAGGACAGCGTGACCAAAAGAAACCATATACACAAGCCTTCTAAACCTTATATTTTAGACCTTTCATAGACCTACACGAGATTCACGAGATGCTATTGTTTATAAGTATTTTAATGGCAGGAAACTCATTTGAGAAAATTTTGTCGACATAACATGTTCATATAAGCTTATGTTATTCTTAATTTCATGATATCATCGTTTCACAAGATCATTTCTTCATGTAATTTTTTCTGCGATCCCTATTTCTTACCAGATGAAGGAGTAAATTTTTTAAAAAATAAAATGCCTTATAACGTGCATGAACCAAATTTAAATTATAAACCAAAATAAATGGTACTTGTCGGTTCCCCTCCC
>CAKKLC010009604.1:0-11389 GCA_918559645.1 Ceratonova shasta | reverse complement strand
TTTATTTTAACCCGTTTTAATAAAAAATTTCATTTTTGGCGGGGTGAAAAAACAGCAATTTTACACCTCCGGTGAAAAAAAATTATAGCCATGTTGTAAAATGTTACAACTTTGAATTTATATAAAACATTTTATTGTGAGGTTAATAATGATTATAGTTGTTAAAAAATTTATTCGATTTGATGATAAATTAGCTCTTTACCATAACCACTGAATAATAACAAAATATCAAATATGTTGGAAAATGTTATAATTTTAAATTTATATAAAACAATTTATTGTGAGGTTAATAATGATTAAAGTTGTTAATAAATTCATTGAATTTGATGATGAATCAGCTCTTTACCATAACCACTGAATAGTAACAAAATATCTTCTATGTTGGAATATGTTACATCTTGGAATTTATCTAAAACATTATATTGTGAGGCTAATAAAGATTATGGTTGTTAATAAATTCATTGAATTTGATGATAAATCAGCTCTTTACCATAACCACTGAATAATAACAAAATATCATCTATGTTGGAAAATGTTACATCTTGGAATTTATCTAAAACATTTCATTGTGAGGTTAATAGTGATTTTAGTTGTTAATAAATTTATTGAATTTGATGATGAATCAGCTCTTTACCATGACCACTAAATAATAACAAAATATCTTTGATGTTTTAAAATGTTACAACTTTGAATTTATCTAAAACATTTTTGCCATAAAATATTATATTGTGAGGCTAATAATGATTATATTTGTTAATAAATTGATTGAATTTGATGATGAATGAGCTCTTTACCATAACCACTGAATAATAACAAAATATTTTTGATGTTGTAAAATTTTGCATCTTTAAATTTATCTAAAACATTTTTGCCATCAAATATTATATTGTGAGGTTAATAATGATTATAGTTGTTAATAAATTCATTGAATTTGATGATGAATCAGCTCCTTACTATAACCACTGAATAATAACAAAATATCTTCTATGTTGGAAAATATTACATCTTGGAATTTATCTAAAAATTTTATTGTGAGCTTAATAATGATTATAGTTGTTAATAAATTCATTGTAATGATTAATAATTTATAATTCTAAGAATAAACAACAGGATGTTAATTGTTTATTTTTAGATTACAAATAAGCAAAAATACATATCATAATGATAGTATTAATTCTAAATTTTGCTACTTAATGATTTTATATACTTAAAATTCATGTCATCAAATATTATGTGTGAGAGTGTGGAGGTTTTTATCCGATTTGTTTAAAATATTATATAATGATGTCATCAATACTAACTTAAACATATATTGTCCTAAAATTAAAGAAAAATATTAATTAATTTGATTTGTTCTAATTAAATTTGTTAGCTGTCGTTATTTTGCATTTTAAACCAAATTTGTTAGGACATGCTGAAACTTTCACAGAAACTGTATTTATTATGAGAAATTAGCAGATCAATTCTATAAGTTTACTATTTTTATATTTTCAACTTTATAAATAAATAAGTGTTATATGATATACAGTTTAATTACATAGGATATCTAGTCAAAAACATGTTATCCAACTTGAACCTTATTCAAAAATGTTATTTTCCAAGTTTATAAAAAAAATTATTCTGAATGTAGACTAACATCTTAAATGATGATAAAATAAAAATTTAATTAAAATAAATATATTTGGTTTTTTTTAAACTTGACACTTATACAAATAGTAAACCATTAATATTTTTATGTATAATATAAAAAAGACTCAAAAGAATGAAAGCTTACTTTATTTCTAACTACTTAAAAATATTGTAATGGAATTATACCCAGAAAATACCATTTAAAGAATTAATTTTTGTTAAGATTCTATGCGTTATAATACCATTAAATAGATATTTTTACAGTCAACCCGGTCAATAACGACATCTGACAATAACAAACAATTGCAATAAAGAACGATTTATTTTATTTTATTGTTAACTTAACGTATTTTGAAACAAAAAATTGCTTGTCAATAACAAACATTCCTTATTTCTAATAACAAACCGAATTTTTATTTAATTTGGTTTTTGAAATACCCATAAATGTAGAAAGGAAAAGATAACAAAAGACAGCGACTTACGGTAAATCAGAAGAAGAATTTCTTAGACTACAAAAAAATCACCCTTAAAGCTACACAGAGAGATCTTCCTTAGCAATTTGATCTACCTTTAGGAACCATAAACGGAATTATTAAGAAAAAAGATAAAATAAAGGCTGCGACATCAATTATACATTCTTAAACTTTAAAGAAAACATTTAAAATTAAGCTTTTTGTTGGAAAACTATTCTAATGGTTTGTTTAAAAACGAAAAAGATTTTTAAAAATCTAAGATATTAACTTGAGATATATGGCAATCCAATTAGCCGAAATATATAAAATTCAAGATTTTACTGCTTCCAATGGTTGGCTTGCATGTTTTAAAAAAAGACACCATATATCAAGTAAATTGATTGCAGGTGTATCAGGATTAGTGGATATTGATGTTATATCATCGTTCAAAGAAAGATACATGAGAAAGTTGACAGAGTATAGGAACGAGGCTATTTTTAACTGTAATGAGACAGGATTTTTTTCAAATGTTTCCTAAAGAGAATTATTTGTTATTCAGAAGAAAAAAAATAAGCTGAAAGTTCAGTAAAGAAAGAGTTAATTTTGTTTTTTTTGTCAGCTTAATAGGAGAAAAAATAAAGCCATTATTAATTAGAAAGGCAAAACAGCCGTGAAATTTTAAGAACTTAGACTTTAATCGGTTGAACATATATTATGAAAATAATAATAAGTATTTGATGAATGTTAACATTTTTGTAAAATGGCTTGATGGTTTTAATCAGTTGATGATTCATCAAAATCGAAAAATACTTTTTACTCTAAATAACACCCAGTAAACCCATCAGATATTAAGTATAGCAATATAGAGGTATTCTATTTCCTTCTTAATCTTACTTCTAAAATACAACCATTAGATCAAGGTAATATAAAATCCTTTTTAGATTTATACAAGAAAAAGTTAAATTCAAAGATAAATTTTGAAATTGATAAAGATGATTCGCTTACCTATAATGAACTTATAAAGAAAGTTAAATTATTTGATGCCGTTATGTTTATACTTGAGTCTTGGAATGAAATATCGAAGGACATTATAGTAAATTGTTTAAAAAGACAATTGAAAACGCCTATTTGGATGTGGATAGTTTATTAGAGTTAAAAAAACCGGAATTGGAAGAAAATATTGTACTGTGTTATGCAGATCTAGAAACAGACCAGATGCTCTTAAATGAAGTAAGGTAATGCATCTTGAGGAAGAAACTTTAGCTAATAATAAAGATGATGAATATGTGGAAGAGAGTTCTACAATAGTGGATTAACTGATGAAAAAAGACACCTTACAAATCTTGAGGTTTTCGATTATTTATTAGATATTGAGTTATATTTATTGGATAATTGTCCTGAAAACTTACAAGAATTATATGATCTGAAGCGAGTGTTGAACGAGTATAAGAAAAAAAAACACAATATTTAATTATGTTCGTAAAAGAAAATAATAAATAATATTAAAAGTCGACATTTTACTTTAAAACATATTTTTGTTTTTTCCTATCACCATTTACTTATTAGTATATAAAATTGTAATTCGCACAATAAAAGTTTTAATTTTAACTAAATTGTAAGATTCAAAAATGTTTACTATTTTCAAAACAAACACGTCCAATTTTTTGAACCGTGAGTGTTCGTTATTGACAGATATGACTTTATTTAATTTATTCACTTTTTCTGTTTTAATACATATTAATTGTAACGGATCAACGCAAACTGGTCATTTAATAAAAAAGCGCAAATCGTCAAAAAAAATTTATATTATATAAACCAATTTAAAATAAATCAAAAATTTTTTAAAAAATAAAATAAAATAATTTATTCTTTTTCTTATCAGTTGCATCAAATTTGAAGTTGTAAACATTTGTTAGAACATTTAAAAATTCAAATTTATCAAAGAAATGATAGTTATTAATTATAATTTTAAGTTTATCTTCTTTTTAAAAATCATTACTAAAATCAAAAATACCTTTTCGCAACCTTAATTTTTTAAATTAATCAAACTCTTCTTCTTAAAAAATTATGTCTAAAAAATAAGCGATGTTTGGGTGCGGAATTCTTGTTGTTAAATTAAGTGTTCTATTCCAGCTTTCAGCACCATTATTTGTTCTAGGAAGATTCTTTTAAACTCTTTCATGAACATTCCAAAATTAAATAAGAAATCTGTCTTTTTCTAAATTATTATCAGTAAACTCTATTTTTTTCAAATAAGTTTGTTCAAAATAATTTAAAAATAATCCAGTATTTTCAATTTTGAGATATTCAATTTTATCTGTAATAAAATTAAAAAATGTTCATCACATCTTCTTTTGGGAGAAAAGCTAACAACAGTATTTTTTTTTATAAATTTTTTAAATGTAATGTTTGATTTGTATTCTTTAATTAGACCCAAGCCACCTATTTTCTAACATATCAACTGTCCCAAATGAAATAGTACCCTTTAGAATCATAATTATAAAAGTATTTTCTTTTACTATTTATTAAAGCTTTTTCAAAGTCTGAAATAACTAATTTATGGTTGATTGTAACAATTTTTTTTAATTCAGAAAAATATTTTTTATGATTTTTACTTTTATCCGTCATAACAATATAAATATGGGAAACATTTTTCCACAAAAAAACCATGAATTACAAGCAATTGATAAAATCCTGATGATGATGATCTTAAAGTACCATCGATTTCAAAAACTTCTTTATTTTTTATAATATGTTTGAACTTTGTATAAAATATTAAAAAATTCTTTCTGGATCTTCAAATCAACTGTCAAACTGCAAAAAATTAATACCATTTGAATTTTTTTTTGGATTTTCAGGTATATCTTTTAGTGTGCCTGGGACAAAATTAATCAGGTTATTTCTTTCTTTAGTAACATCATCTCTAATATATTTAATGCTTGGAACCAAATGGGATTTATTTTCAGCGGAAATATGAGCTAAATTTTAGGAAACAATATAAAATGAACTAGCTGAAGATTTTGTAGCCAGTCTTTTACATGCAGCATTAGCTTATGTTTTTTTATTTTGTCAGGAACACTTTCATGGTTATGCTCTGTTTCTAAAATTAAAAAATCTTCATTTTCAATTATTAGTGAACCAGTGCAACTTCTATTCTGGTACCTATATCTGGCTCTCTTTTCCTTGCTGTAGTTCTTGGTATAAATAAAGTCTCTAAATATTATCAATTTAGAACCTCTCTGTGATTTCAATTTTTCAAACATAGATATCCTAAAAAAATACTTTTATAATACTGTTTTGACGAGTTTGCGCTGACTGACCGTGAGTATTCGTTATTGACAGGGATGACTGTACTTAATTTATTCAATTTTTCTGTTTAAATAAATATTAATTGTAACATGTAGATAATTAGGATTTTATTTGAACAAAATTACTTAATTTTATAAATTTTTGTGTAGAATTGACAATTTAACTTAATGTTAATATAACAAGCAAGGTAAGAGATTTTGGATCAACTTCGATTTTTTCCCCCCGAAGGGAGAAAAACGAAGTTGTTATTAAAAAAAATTTTGGATTAAAAAAGTTATTTTTTATTATTATTTTTTTTTAACACTTAAATGCAATCTTTGGTATACACTGACATCATCGAAAGTTTGTGTTCGGGAGAAATGATAGGTGTTATTGAATACTTTCAAAGTACTGGTATACTAATGAAGGTTTATATTTGCCAAGAGTGTTTTAATGTGTGCAATCTTGTTCCTTATACAAGGAATAAAGATTGCTTTGCTTTTCGATGCATGACCATTACGTCTAATGCAAGAAAAAAGTATAAAAGCATTCGTGAAAAGTCTATTTTCGAACGTTATAGATTTTGTTTAAAAAAACAGGTCTAAAAATAATTTGGAAATAGACTTTATCACAGGCAAATGTGGACATACGTCAAGAAATTGAAGTTTACGAAAAAGTCTTAATTGATTTTTTGATGATCTGCGTAACTAGTGTGTTACTTATTTTCAGAGACATCCTATTTATTTAGGAGGCCCCGGCGGTTTTTGTCAAATAGACAAAAGTTTATTTCGATATAAACCAAAACATCATCGGGCCGTGCGACTGAAAATGAGATTTGGGTATTTGGTATCGTCGATAAATTTTTTCAACCTTCCAAAATCTTTGTACAAGTTGTACCTAATCGCAAAGCAGAAACTTTTTTACCATTGATTAGGAAAGTATGTAAGGATAGTTCTGTCATACACAGTGATCAATGGTCAGCTTATAGGAATTTAGCTGCTGAAGAATTTTTTACATGAAACTGTAAACCATAGTTTACATTTTGTGGGTTCTGAAACAAGGTCCAAACACAAAATATCGTATCGTGTTGGGCAAAGCTCAAAAAGGAAATAAAAAACAAAAAAGGTGTTTTAGGCGAAAAACTCAAGCTTTACCTTAGTGAATGGATGTGGAAAATTAACATCTACGAAAAAAAATGGAGCAAGTTACTAGAATTAATTTAAATATAATTATCATTATTATTTATTGTTATTATTATTACTATTTTTTTTAATTTATTTCTTAATTATTATAAAAATTTAAAAATTTTGTTGTTGGTGGGAAAAACGAAGTTGTTATTGCTGGGGGAAAAAACGAAGTTGATCCGAGATTTTTTATATTTATTAGCTTCATGATTATCTCCCTAGAAAAAAATTTCTAAATAATTATTTGATGATTTAATTAATAAATATATATGTTTGAAAATAAAAGCTTTTGTCCTTGAATCCTCTTTATAAATTATTATAAATTGATTACAAAAAGTTCCAAGAATCTTACCATTAGCTAAATTATATTTGATTTAAAACTTTTACAAAATACTAATATTGACCTTATAGAGAAACTATTCTAACTTTAGCATATTAATTAAATGCTGGTTAAACTGTATAAATTTACTGAAAAATTACTATGCAAGAATTATGGATCTGGCAAGTTTTCAATAGTTTAATGTTTACATGATTAAAAAAAGTATAATAAGTTTTATACTATAAAATTCTCCATTAAAAATTACCTAAATGTTTTGTATTATATTTTACCAAAGATATTTCTTGGTATAAAACAAAAAAATATTTTTATTCTTTAAAGATTGATTGATGACTATGGTATTATAATTTAGATTTATAAAATCATACTTATTTGTATAAAAAATAACTATCAAGATTAATTTTTTTATAATTTAAGTAACAATTCTAATAAGTTGAAATGATTTTAATTTGCAAGAAATTAATAAGTGGGAACAAATATTTTTAGTCCTTTTCATGTTAGAATTAGCGAAATATAAAAATCATTATTTCACATTATTGTTATTATCTTTTCAAACAACCTGATGGGTTTCTAAGGTATAAGAGAATTTTGGACGTTGGATTTACTTATGATAGTTAATTTGAGCTTATTATAAAATTTATCGCAAAAAAAAATACATTCTAATATTTAAGAATAAAAACTTTAAAAAATAGGAACCAATCATCCCAATAAGCAAAATAATTTATCATTATATATTTACTAAAAATCAATTTTTCATATTAATTTTGAACATACGTTAAATAATAATTAAATTTAATGATTCTTATATTTTTATTATTTATATTCTGTAAATATATACTTGCTACAATTTTCAATATTGAAGTTTGTTCTTTATAAAAATTTATATTAGAAAAAAAGTGGAATTATTAATGTATAAAATGTTAGAGAAACAAATATTATAAGATTCAGTACAATATTTTTTTTAATTTATCTTTGAAAATATTACAATTAATGGATTATTTAAATAAAATATATAAATTTTTATGTTTATGTTACTTAAAATATAACCAAAGTTATTACTTTTTAATTATAATAATATTTTCATTAAAAAAAATAAATTTGATTCTAAACGATGTGGTACTTATTTTAAAAATTTCAGTTTAAAATTTTATTTATTATTTTAGTGTATAGATTCTAATACAAATCAAATTTTTGTTTAAAAAATATGATGATTGATTGGAAAAATTTTAAAAGATCGCATACGGATATTTCAGCGCCAGGATTTTCCGGATATTTCAGCGACGAAATTTCAAAAAAACTTTAATAAAAAAAAAGTAATACTTAGATAAAAATTATAATATAAATTTTAATTAAATTTCCAATTAAAAATCACGTTCATGCTTTTAAAAATCACGGCAATTTCTAAATATCTTTCATTTTCACAAGTGATAAGTAATTTTTCCTCCTTATAAAAATTTGTTATTAATTCCGGATAGTTACCATTCATATACTGGGCAAACTCAAGCCTTAAAATCTCTACTTTATCTTGCAAACAAACAATGAACCTTCCGATATTGGGAATTGGCAGCTGCATGTATGATTTACACTTCTGGTTATTTTTAAATCAACGTTTAATGATAGGCTTCCTTTGCATTTTGCTTCTTTGCATCTCCACCTTGTTATATTATCTTTCATATTGTCTTTTCTATAAATATAGTTATCTAAAACCAACAGCTCTTTTCCTCTTTGAGATGAAATAAAATTCATAAAAGGTGAAATTAAAAATAACAATAAAATCTGTCGCTGAAATATCCGATGATTCCGAGCGCTGAAATATCCCGCTGCCGAATTTTCAATAATTCAAATCCATTTTAATCGCTTTACTGATTTATATTTGATATTAAATCTATTTATAATAAAAATGCACTCTTTGCTTTATTTCTAATGATAATAGTTTATGTAATGTAACCAAACTCATATTCTTAAGCTTTTTAATAAATAATTTAGTTTTATCTTATTATACATCATAAAATTTTGAAATTTTATAAAAAATACTGATGTACTTTGTTCTTTATACTAAAAAAGATACAACTAGAGAACAATTGTTGTATCACATCAAATTCAAAATATTTTTAATATGGTTAATTGTATTCGTTTAAACTTCAAACGAATAATTCTTTTTAGATTTTTTTGGTTCTAAATACAATTTATAATTACATCATATGTTTTAGAGCAATAAAAAATATAAAATTCGATTGAAATATAATAAATTTTGTTAATTCTTAAATATATTACTATTTAGCTTATCAATACACCAAGACACTAAAATAAAAAAATTCAAAACTAAAATTTTAAAAAGTAGTGATTTTGTTCACACAAAACAGCGTCCCAAAATCTAACTTATTATAGAAAAATTTTTAATTAGCCGTTACCCTACTATAATGAAAACATAAATAAAATATTAGTCATTCTTAAATAAGTAATATATAGACTATAAGATTCATAATTAAAAAAAAAACATTTGAGTGAAGCAAATTATATATCCTTGATTTTTATATGAATTATAATAAAAATATTATTTTTCTGTATGATACTAAACATTGTTATATATAATCGTAGGATTGCAATGTTTTTAAGTTAGAAAATGAATTATTTTGCCCAAAAATTTAAATTAAACAATATTTCATCTTGTTAAAAAATATATTGATTTTAATATGGATATTTGCTATATACTTTTTCATCCATCTTTTTCAAGGTTCTCTTAAACTTGGCTTTTCTGTTTGATGGTGTATTATAAGATCTATTAAATATCGTAAACTTGTTATCATAAAATGTCTCCTTCTTTTTGGTTACATTATATGAAAATGGATCGTGTTCAACCAACAATAACACTTTACCTACATTAGTTTGCAATGATGTCTGCAAAAGATTTTTGAAAAACGGAAATCCAACATTTCTGAGTCTAGCACGATTTATTGCTACAAATTTGTCTCCAGGAAACAATAATTGCTTTTCTTGTTGTTTGAAGTAACCATCTACGATTTCATCAATAAAAACATTTGAATAAACTTTAAACTCTTTATATGATACTATATCGCCACCAATAAATTTTATTCCCAATGGAATTGATTTTATATCATCAAGATCCAAAATTATTTGTCTTAGCAATTTAGGGTTATGGTCACCAAAGTCTGGAAAATTAAGTATATGAGTATCAGTCAAAATTCTTTCAATTTCAGTTTCGTCTACATGCGGTAGTTTATCATACGATAGTTTTTGTATTTTATCAGATTTTGCCAACTTGTATGCTGCATTTAAAGATCCTTCATAAGAATAGCAACTTGTGACATCCTGACCTTCTTGCATCTCAAAGCAATAATTAAATTCTGAATAATTTTGGATAAACCCATAAAAGCTCCTTATTTCCACGCCATGATCATTCCTTAGTCTATCAAGTAAAAACAACGGATTAGATATACGAAAAATCAAATCAAAATGCTCTTTAGTAATAACTTCCTTTTCCAATAAATCCTGAAATGAGTCATAAAGCAATTCTGAATTTTCATCAGCTGATAAAAATGTCTGGCAATCCACTGATTTTCTTATTATTTCTTTGAATCCAGGACTACGTATAAGGTTAGGAATAGTTTTCGATACACAATTAATATAAAAATTGTTGTGATCAGTGTACTTATTTGTCAATATTTTAAATACATTCTCCGTCAACTTTGCTCGTCTTAAAAAAATATTTGCATAAGCTCTCGGAGGAGAAATTCCAAGGTGACAATGATCCAGAGTATTAAAAACCGGGTTACTTACGTGCTTACTTAGCACCATAATTCTTTACTTGCGCGTTATTATGTTTTAAACGCGCTTTTTAGTCTTGTTTGAAATTTTTCGTTATGGTAATTTAATAAACCATAATTTTCTATATGGATACTATTATCTTGTAATAAATGAATTTTTTAAACAATTTTTTTAACAAATAATTAAAAATCATGTATGATAATTTATTACTGCAATGATTTATAGATAATAAAAGTTCTGATACATCAAAATTATGAATTAATTCAAAAAATGATTAAAAGTTTTAATAAATTTCAAATGATTTTTGTTATCTTGTTTTTAACTGTTTTCGGTTATCTTCGTCGATATACTTAATACTATTTACTTACCATCATTTCACAAAAAAAAATTGCAAGTCAAGATTTATTTTACAATAATATAAAAAAATTTATTTATAGGATCTTGTAGTTGAAATTATAATTGATAATTTTTAATCCGAAATGATTAAAAAAATTATAATTTTTCTAATCCTTGAATTTTTTTTATTCATAATGCGTTCAACTGTTTTTACTTAGTTAATTGAAAGATTATGCTTGGGAAGTATCAAAAGCGTAATTGAGTACCTGCAACAGAATGGAATTATAATGAATGTCTACATTTGTCAATTTTGTTTTTGTAGCTGCAATTTAGTTCCTTATACGAGAAATAAAGATTGCTGGGCTTTTCGTTGTATG
>CAKKLC010009553.1:26201-49541 GCA_918559645.1 Ceratonova shasta | reverse complement strand
GCACCAATTTTAGAGATACCATCATTTTTTTTTTCAACTAATTTCAAGAGCTGGAAAATGTAAGTTGCAGTTAACATGATGCTGTCATAGATCGTGTCATCGTAAGTGCTAAATGTGATAGGAAAATAACTTACAATTTCGATCCATGGACAGCTATAACAAAAGTCAAATTCTCATACCTGACCTGCGGCCATCTGCATTAACAAAAGGTATAGTAAATGTTACCACTGAACTTCGAACCGTACAGCATTAATGTGCATGATCGCAGTTTTCATAGGCTGCTAAGGATTCATAGAGCCATAGTATTAACTCCCAGATAGAAAAATCTTTTTTAGAAAAGTTATCACAAAGATTAATGGAAAGATTGGACATCGTGGTATAACGATAAAAGATCCACGTCATCTCAGACAAAATACATTAAGCAAATATTACTGGCATGCTTTGTTCAAAAGTAAAAATTCTTACATCTTATTTACTTATCATTTGTGAACGGCAACTTCAATCTTAAAACGTTCGCACTTAAAAACAAGTTTTATAATGAGCAGCATAATGCAAATTAAAGTTTTGTAATGCTTGAAGATATAATCAATGACTGTTCACCTCCTGAGCTTAGTACAGTAACTGTATTCTGTATTCGTAACAATAGAGCTAATTTAAAATCAGCTTAAAAAAAAAATTATTGTACCGTATGGAGAGTTTTGAACTATCAATACCATTAGTCATATCGCATGCAGTGAAAACACGCTTTGGTCATCTAAGAAGATCGTGAGTTATTTGAATTAGTCAATAATATATATTGAAAAGCCTGCCATAATTAAAAAATCGCATTTGAAAGGTTTTGGATTTAGTAAAAAGTTGCAAAACTCTTTGGAACAACAACTACTACATGCTGCAACCATAGTGACAGTTTAGAAATGTTCTCAAAGAAGATATGGTCACTCACGACATATAAACTTTAGCATTTACTAGTAATCAGTGGAAATTACTTCAGATCAATAAGTATAACATGTTTAACTTCGAAGAAACCATTAAGGCTCACTTTAGGTAAAATGCATTCATATAGATAATTAGTAATTGCAATGATATATTCTCTTAAAGAAAATTAAATTATTTTTTACTGGAAATGTGTCAAATGGTAGCTTTCGTATTGGTTTTAGAAAAAAGCTTTACAATGAATTCGATCAATACTTTCTAAACTACATAGAGATAATATTAGACAGGATGTGTACCTACTTAGACATTAGGTTCAGATATGTTTTCATTCACCTACTGATACTGCAAAAATAAAAATAAAATTTAAGAATTTCCGGTATTCTTAATTAGGCAAGCCAGGATGTATGAAAACTTATAAAAAATAGTTAAAAATCATAGGAAAAAATTGCAGCACTAGTTATGGACGAATTTAACTAGGTAGACCCTACATCATGTAATATTCATTATAAAAAACAGCTAAATTTTGGCAGGTATTTGATAAGTTGTTAAAGAAAACGTCAGCCCAGGTATTCGCTTAGTTTGATGCCAACTCTTCTTCTGAACCTGTTTTTGAAACAAAAGTTTAGCTACTAAACATCTAAAATTTTATTACGCGTTGAAATCGATACATATAAACGTTGGAAGAAGCAGCATTTTATATCTATTTTATCATTTTTGAGTAAATGTTACTTGGTTACAGCAGCCGCCTTAATACATTCAAAAGATCAAATCACATTATCAGGCTATAAATGCTGAGCGAAGCGAGCAACTAAGCTACAAGAGAACGTATCTAAATTTACATTTCTACATAAAAGATCCTTAATATATGCTTCTATGAACTATAAAACTAAACTAACTTGATTGTTTTAGTTGTGTAGTATTGATTGTTTACTTGAATCTCTTGGATAAATTATTTATATAAGTATGCAAATTTCATAATTAATTATAATCAAAATGGTGAAAGATTGTCAATGCAAATGATTTTACACTAACTTTAAATACTTATATTTTGTGTGACTCTCATGATTACATTTATCAATGAATTGACATACTTAGCATAGAATTATATGTTATATTGAGATCAACATTTATAATAGAATGGTAAATACATTTTTATCGTACAATTATAATAACTTTATTTACAATGGAATATGATTAAAATTGCAAAAATACAATGGCGTAAAACAATGCAATAGCACATAATATAGAATTATGGAATAAATTTCAAATAATTGACATCAAATATAAAAAAAAATATCAAATCTTGTTTCAAAGATTTTTATGCTATCGAGTCGAATATCAAATCCTGTTGGAATTTCCATTTGGCACAGTTTTTTTATAGATACATAATTTATATATATTTTTCGCAAGTTTTTTTTGAAGGTTATATTTCTTCATGCAGATTTTTAATTATTTTTTCTTTAGAATGATCACTATATAAGTAGCAGAATCTTTTAATGTTATTATAAATTCATTTTATCATTAAAAAGAATACCAAAAAAGAATTTTTAATGTTACAATAATTATAAATATAACAAATTAATTGTCATACCAAACTAAGTATTTAAAACAACGATATTCAACACATAAAATTGTTGTTAAAAAATTATTATTATTATCAAATACCTCAAAAATATATCTGCACTTATTTAATGAAATAATAAATTTATTTCATATTAATGGAATTCAATACAACAACTTTAAATGTCTATTACCTAATAATTTCTTAGTCATAAACACTTATGAAGAATTTGATCTTTTCATCAATAAAGGGTTTTATAAGCTTTTCTATGTGTTAAAAATTTATTTTTATTTAAATTTTAATACCGTCATCTTTGAAACTCACAAATCTGATATTAAATTTTTTTATTGATTTTATAAAAGTAATTTAATCATTTCATTTAAAAAACCTTTTTTTTTAGTATAAAATGAGATTATTATAAAGTTTTAAAATTTAAAAGCTTTTAAATTGAAAGCTTAATTTATAATGAACTTAATTGAATTAAATAAATCAAGATACTTTACTATATATGAATACATATATATAGGATACTTCTAGTTTTATTAATCTATACATTTGAACATGAAAATTTATAATTTGTACAAAAAAGTTTAAAATTAATTATGTATTTTTATCAATTTTTTTGCATTATAATTATCATCAAAAATACCTATATTAAAGATATCATCGCATTTAAAATTTTTTATACAAAAAATTATTTATTTAAGAATAAATTTATTTTTATTTTTTTATTAAAGAATTACAACAATTAATAATATTCCAATAAGTGTCAAGAAAACATTTATATTTAGAAACTAACCTAATTTTAAATTAAAAAAAATAAAAGATTATTAATTGAAAATTAAATTCTTTTAGCATAAATATTTGATTCCAAATTTAATAAGCTTTTAAAATTTTGAATCATTAATTAAAAATTATAAATCATTAATTTTTTTTATTTCATTTATAATGCCAGAAAACATATGTAAAATAAACTATCATTTAAAATGTATTTAACCTAAGAATAAATTTTTGAAGTTAAAATTATGATTTTTTTTATAAAAAAAATTGTTTTTTAGTAAAGAGAACAAATTTAAAATCAAAATAAATGATTTTAATGTATAATTTTTATTTTTTATTAGTTTCAAATGGTTATTCATTTAATTATATTAGTTTTTAAATATTTTGTAATTTTCAAAAAATAAAATATAAGGTTAGAAAAATTCTTCTAGTTATAAAATTAATGAAATTTTTAATTATTATTGACTTACTGCATAATTCCAAAATAAATGAAATAATTAATTATTTAAATTAAAAGAAATGAAAATATCTTAATTTGATTCATAATGTTTCAAAAATAAAAATCTATACCAAAAATGATTTTATCAAAAGTATTATTTTTTCATCTATCTAGTATGATAAATTAATATAAGTTTCTTATTTTAATGAACAAAAGTAATTCATATAAGTTCATTAAAAATCAAATTGTAAGAATATTGTTGTTGTGCTATAATCCACTTATACTTGTGTGTTTTAAACCATAGCAACATTACTTTCCACTAATGTCATAAATAATCTTACTGTTGATTTGAATTAGTTACTCGTCTTTCCCAAAGAGAAAAGTTTGTTCGCTTAACTTTTGTATCCATATAAAAGACCCTTCTTGTCTAGGTTGAATGATCCGATTCTTTCTCGGAGTTCAAATGAATGCATACTTTTTGGCCAAAATTTCTTTTTTTTCTAACTTTTACGTCGATCATAATATTCTTTTATCTCTAACTTACATTTTCAATTTTGATCGTTTGAATTATCCTAAATTCTCTAACAGCTAGATTCCTAGTTATTTTTGTGGATCGGTTTGTTCTTATCTCTTTTCCTATAATTAATTGAAACATTATATATACAGTAACCCTAGAAAAAGCCGTTTGCCGTGCCGTAAGTTCTAATTCTTATACTTGCTGCCATACATTACTAATTATTTTCTTTTCTGCTATAAGACATCAAATTTCTTCTCAAAGTGTTTTTTTTTTATTATTTTTTTTTCTTGCTTATTACACTATTGATTTTATTTTTTTGTTCTTACTTTCTCTTTGTTCCATATTCTTTGAAAAAACTCTGCAACTACTTTAACTTTAAACCGTGTTTCTAGATCAGATAGAATAATATTTGAAACTCCTAATCACCTATGATCTTTCTCAAACATTCACATACAAATTTTGCAGATTACGTAGGACTTTGAAATACTACCAAAAATTTACTGAATTTGTTTACAGCTACAAACAAAATCTATTTGCACTATCAAAGACAGATAATAGTTCAACAAAATCTACTGACCATTGATCAAATAATATACTAATCATTATATTTGCTAGTTCCTCATGTTGAATTGCTTTGCATTTATTTGTAATTCATATCTTAAAAGTATTGATACGTCCGAATATTTTCAGTTTCATTTGTAGACAGATAATTTGTAGATATCATTTCGAAATATTTCTCAAATCAAAAATGACCTTAATCATCATGATAGTGATAAAGGATATTCACAGGATTACCTTTTCTAACACAAATTTTATTTCCCTTTTCCAGCGTATGATATAATCTTTCGTTTCGTACACTCGGCAAAGTTCATATGCTGCAACCTAATTCAATCAAGAATTTTGTGATTATTGTATTCTATCTCGTTTTTTAAAATTAAGTTAAGTTTTTCTAATATTTTATCCTACTTCTTCAATTATGACCATGTAATCATTACTTTCTTCCACTACATTTAAACTTCCTGATAAAGTATCTGCAATTTTATTTTCTTTTCAAGCTTTAATTTTTTTTCAAAATCAAATTCTTGGAAGAAAAAGTCACTTTGCTCTTGTTTCCGAAAGTTTTTTAATAAATGTTCATACATCAAACGATTTTTTTCTGTAAAAATAACAAACCTTTTCCCGTGAAGCTGTGTTTTCAACTTATCCACGCACTAAACTATTGCTAGAAATTACTTCTCAGTTGAAGAGTAATTTTGGACTTTTATTAAAATTTTTACTGACAAAAGCTTTTGTTTCAGATCAATTTTCGATTTCCTGCGTCAAAATTCCACTCATACCTATTCTTTAAGAATCTCATTCTAAGTAAAAATTTGTTTAAAGTTTGAAAACTTTAGTATGACGATTATCTTTTAAAATTCCTTCATTTTTCAGAATACTCTATTTTTCAGTACTGCACCATTCAGACTTTTCATCTCATTTTATTTCAAATAGAAGTGCAGCTATTTACGAGTAGATTCTTACAAATTTTTGATAAAATATACGCATACGTATGAAGCTTAGAACATCCTCGTGTGATCTTGGTTCTTCAAAGTTGTCTATGCCCTTAACGTAAAATGGATCCATTTCAAGTCCTTCTTTCAAAATTACGTGCCTAAGAAACTTTGCATGTTCCGGACGAAACAAACAAATCCGCTTGAATCTTCAGATTTGTACTCCTTATAAGTTCAAAAATCTATTCGAGATGTTGTTTGTGTTCTTCTAACGATTTTGATAATACTATAATGTCATCCATATAGCAAATAGAATTATAAAGACCATTCAAAAAAATTTCTAATAAACGCTGAAAACTTGCTATTCTGTTTGTAATTCCGAATTGCATCATCGTAGATTCATTTCCATTCATTTGTAAACCATCACTAAACGCTGTCTTCTTGCAATTATCGTATTTGATTTGAACATTACAGTAACCCCTGGTTAATTAAATTGTTGAGTAATAATATGCTGCTTGAGATCTATCCAACACGTTACTAATATCCGTAATTGGGTAAGAATCTTTCACAATAATATGATGTGGTTTTCTAAAATGTATCACAATCGATAAGACCCATGCTTCTTTTTTACGAATAATATAGGGTAGCAGTATGTAGATTACCTGTCTCGTATAAACCCACTGTTAAAAAATTTACAAATTTGTCTCGTAATCTCTAACTGTAAATGAAACTGTACCATGAATGGTCTACTATTTACTAGCATGTTGCATATTGTTTTCAATTTTAGGCTCTATTCAATTAGTTAAGCACAGGGTTTTAACATCCTTAATACACTCTATATTAGCTTCCAAGACACTTCAATTAATTTTTCTCTTCACAAGTAAAAGAAATTATGCCATGATACTAAATTCTCACTTTTTTTCCATAATACTAATTCTCTACAAATTCAGCTCAAATAACTTCTCTTTTTTATAATATTCCTTACAATAATAGCTTTACTTAACAGATGCTTAAATTATAAAATCAACGTTACGTTTTGCAGTAACTCATTTTTAAATCAGCTTTACAAGATCCTTAAACTTGTAACTTGTTTCGTTTTGTTGACAAAACGGTAACCACATGTTCCTTGTCAATTTGTGACTCCGGTCTATACTAGAAAAATGATAAGGATGTATCGGTATCAATCACTACTCTCAAGACCAGCCTATTTGTTATAATATTAAAAAAAACTTAATATTATTCCCTTTTGTGTTACTTGCTTTAAAATCAAACTAATATAAAAAAATTCCGTTTCAATATTATCAATACTTTGTTAAACTAATTTTCAAGCTGACAAATAGTCTTCGAATGTCCTAATTTTTCGACAGTTTTAAAACCCAAGCTTCTATTTTGCTGCTATTCAAATTTCCTTAGGATTCTCCCTCTTACTTAATTTTATCTTTACCATTTTCGGAGCTAATAGGAACACATCAATATCACTTACTCTGTCAGTTTGTGTTTTCAGAACAAGAAAAACGAATCTAACAAATTTTTTTTGTTTAATTATTAAATTTCTCTCTGTAACATTGAACGATGGAATTGCAGAAGAATGGTCAGAGTCAATTCGTTTGCAATATTTGTTGTAATTCTCATTATCTTTTTTTACAGCAATAAGAAAAATGTTTATAAATTTCTTTGCTGTGAGCGTCCACTTTTGACGATTTTGAAATTATTTTCTAACATTCTCTATTTTTCCCACTATCAGGTTTTTACTATAAATCTCCAACTTGTTTTAAAAGCTTAGTATCTATCCTTGCAAACGGACAGGGAATTTCCTCGCTTCATCAACCACTGTTGATTCATTTGTTTTCACAACTATCATGAAATCTTCTTTAAATTCTTTAAAAAAATCTATTAGCCTCTCGTTTACTAGCTTATTTCTATCAGCAAATGTTTCGGTATACTCCATTTATATGTGTGTGTTTGAGAACCACGCCAAAAGTTTTACGTATTGAATATTTAATAGTTTAAAAAGGACCTACTTATTAAATTAAATCAAAACTATATTTACCATTTTATTTTATAAGAATAATATTGATTTAAGTAAACTCTTCCGGTAATTAAATATTTTAAAATCAAAGATTTAATTAAGTTTTTTTATTATAAGCAAGTTAAAATTTCAGTATTCAACAAATGCGTACAAAACATTTAAATTTTACATATTTTGTTTTATTTTATTATTTATTTTATATTATATCAGTTTTTATTATTATTTAAAAATTCTTTGTATATTTATATCTTAAAATATTTTAAAATTTATCATTTAAAATTTTTAATATTAGAATAAAAATAATTTAAACACAATTACAAAAGGAAATTTTATTTCATATTTTTGCAATTAAAATAAAATTATGTATTATTTTGTGAGGAGTTGATAGCTTTATATATCTCTTTTAATATTAAAATTCTTTTATTTTTCAATTTAAGAAATTCTTTTTTTCATTTTTCATCTATAAAAACAAACTTTTTATTATTAATCAAGCAAAAAATCTAAATCAAAAAATTATCAAAATTTCATTTTTATATTGCATTTAAAAAATTAAATTGTTACTATAATTAAGAGAACTTTATATTATTAATTTATTGAAAAGCCATATATTAACAATGCAAATAAAACATGAAATTAACGTTTATTTAATTTTTAAAAAGATAACTATTTAAACTCTGATTTAGATTTATAATTTTTTTTATTCCATATTTCAAATAAATAAATTAACCAGATATTTTTGAAAAAATTTTTACTATACCATACTAATATAGTTATCAAATTCTATAGAAATTTATGATTGTAAATTTAAACCTTTAAATATCCAAAATAATAAAATTAATTTAAACAAATCAAATTATATTTTTACCAACAACCGAAAAAAAATTTGTGATAAAATTACAACATTTATAACCATATATTTCATATAGAAAAATTCAGATTTTACTAATAAATTACAAAAACAGATTTATTGTTACTAATCATTTATTTCAGATAATATTTTAATATGAAAAAATAATTTTTTTAATTTATTGTTAACGGAAATATATAATTAAATCCCCACATATTTTTAATCAATAATAAATATCATAAATCGATGCAATTACAAGATGTTACCGTTCTAATTGTCTTATTAGATTGATTTATAGTTGATAAAAATAACAATACTCTTAAAAAACAAAAGACAAATTAATTGATTACTTTAACTTCTATTTTATTATTATTTAGTTTCCTAATTAATCATTTAAAGTACCTTTTAATTTAAATATAAACCTAGTTATTTTGATATAATTAGAATATATCTAATAAAATTGAATAAAAAAATTAATTACATAATTAAATAGGATTTAAGAAGAAATTTTGGAACAGTGAAGATTTAATACCGAAAATTCTACCTGTGAAAAAAATACTTACAAAAATCAATAAAAATTCAAACTAAAATTCAATTTTAAGCATAAAGTTTTTTTAGACAATAATAGCTATTATTCTATACCTAAACAAATTCAGGCAAAAAAATTGCATCTTAAATTGGTTTTTCTTCCTATTCTTAACTTAATTTGATATTTTAGTTAATTGTTAAAACTCTCAACTGCTTAAATGTATACGCTTGTTATAAAGTCAACGAATGCAAACTTATGACAAACTTAAAGTAAGGAAAATTTAATTTCATCAATGAAGGAAAATTTTAAAGTTCATCAGTATGTATAGTTTAAAATACTTGAACACATTCAATGATAATTAGAAAAAGTTTATATGATTTCTTGTCGGAGATTAATTAAGCCCACACATAGTAAATACCTTCGATCATTTTATAAAAGCTCAAGAATGCATATTGCGTAAGTTTATTTTACTGCAGAGCATCCACAATGACTTTTTCAATTATAATTTAGCATGGTCTAGTCAAAGTTAACAATCTTTTTTAATCCTACCAATTTGTCCGTTTCATTATTATCCTTTTTCTTTTAAAAACTAACTTATTAACAATCTTTCTATAGCTTGGCCTAATTATTTCCAACGTTTATATAATAGAATGGCTAGAGTGCATTCCAGAAACTCTGGTTAAAACCCTCAGGCTAACATGGAAACTTACTTTACAACAACTAAAAAAAATTTTGTAATATAGAAGTTCTTATATATAACTGTATAAACATTCTCTTGTGGTAACACTGTCAACAGTATTTGTTGAACATAAAAACTTTTTTTTTCAATTTTCATTGAATTTTACAAGTTTAACATTTCATTTCGGTTCTAAACGATTTGTTGTCGTGACAGTAGTTAAATAATATTCAAGCACTTGATTTTGTAACAATCTTTAAATTAATTTATTTTCATAACGTTTAATTTTTTTTTTAAATTAATTTCACTGATCCGAAATTTTTACTATAGGTAATGAAAAGTTATAATTTTCAGCAAAAATTATTAGTTACTTTTATAAAATTCATCCAAATTTCATGTTTTATATGCATTCTATTATTAGTAAAATTTTATATCAAATAAATTTAATTGTAAATAAAATACTACTTTAGATTAAGATAGGTTTCAATATTAATTTTTGATCTTATATGCCTTACAACATTACAAAATAATTTCAGGTATAATGCTTAAAAATGTTTTAATGGGCTCTATTATTTTATTAAAAAATATATCATCCTTATAAGTGTATGATTGTAGTGTAAATAATTTTATTAAAAGGAAAAAAAATAAAATATTAAAAGATATTGGCTATCATAAGGACAAAAAAATATCTCTAGTTTAATTGATTAAATTTTAAAAATAAATATCTTACAAAGCATGATAATTAAGTTATCATACAAACATTAAATTCAAATTTTGAATATCAGTAGAATAAAATTAATAAAGATATTAGGAAATGGAATCATAAGAATCATTTTTTTTGCCAAATTATTAATTTATTTAGAATTAATATTTTTTACTTGGCGTTAATTTATAACTGTTACAGATTTTTGAGCTTTTTTATAACTGAAACAACTATTTTATTTCAATAAATCAGGAGTGGGCAATCTTTTTATACCGAGGGCTACATTGAAAACTTTATTGTAATTGGGGCCGCATATATATATTTTACCTACTTAAATTACAATTTACAACGTATGAAAATATAAATTAGTGATAATAACAATGTATTTGTCATTTTATTTCACATTAATACTCTATAAGGTATATTTAGTGACCATTACACATGCACATTACATTTTTAATTAGGAACTAAAACAGTTTGCAATTTGGTAATAAGATATTACTATTCATAATTATTTCAATAAAAGTTTATTGTTACTTGTCATAATAATTGGAAAGAATAAATAACTAAATGTGCATATATGTACATACAAGCTGATCACAGAGTACAGTTATAATAACCGAGAAGTATGTAACTGTTCACAATTGTTAATAATATTCATAACTGTGGAACAATCTTACTAGTGGTGATTCGCATGACTGCATTTAAATTGCAGTCAGTTTGCATCGATCTGTTCTTAGACTTTTTTATTTTCATACAAGAAAAAGCTTGCTCACAGATATATGTGGATCCAAATGTTGACAAAAGTTAAGCAGCAAAGTTTTATAGGTGTGGAAATGCCGCTGCTGGCAAACATTCATAAAACTAAAGTATTTGAACTGATTTGAACTTCTCCTGCAGGTCATTATCTGTTTGTAGGTCAAGCAGCTCTAAGTGTATATTCTCTGGTGCTCAATCAGCTTTTGCAATTAATGGCAACTGAGGATACTAAAGAGTGGTTCTAGGCTTTTGAAGTCTTGGAACCTCCTTTCAAGATCCAAAACCAAGACATCCAACTAAACCTTGTACTTGTCAGCCATATCACCTGGAATGGTTTAATCTTTCAGCAAAAGGAAATAAAAAAACCTGTTTTCGTCTGCTTGCTTGAAGCACAGGGAGAGTTTTGCCTGAAATGATTTAACATGCACATACTGTTCATGTGCAAACATGCTGTTCTCCTGTAGTTTTACATTCCGTTCATCCAACATTTCCAAATTGTAAATGGCAAACATAAAGTCTAAGTCCACTCTCCATTACCAATGTTAGTAACATAATCACAATAAATGCCCTTCATCTGTATGAACCTAATTATTTCTTCATTGAGATCCCACACTCGCCTCAATATCTTGCTCATGCTCAGCTAGCGGACACTGCTGTGGTAGATAATATCAGAATGTTCAGTTTCCAAATCTTAAAGCAGTGCCTGGAACTGCCTGTTGTTAAGTGCTGTGGATCTGATGAGGTTTATCAAACTGTCAACTGGGTCAATAACATGCTTGATATTCAACCTAGCTTTACACGGACTTAGATGATGGATGACACAGTGGAGAGGTAAAAGTGTATAGTCAGGATGTTTTTTTTTTATTTTATTATGCACCAACTTCACCAAACCGACGTTTTTTCCAGTCAAAGCAAGCGCTATATTGGTTGTAACACTTGCCATATTTTTCTATACTAACATAGTTTTTATAGACAGTATTCAACTGCATTAAATAAATCTTAGCCTGTAGTTATGTCTTTGAGTGAATCAACACTAAGTAATTCTTCAGTAAGCTCAAAACGAGTGTATATTCCTTGTATATATGTCAACAATTGTGCTGTGTCCTGTACATTGGTACTTTCGTCCATCGCAAGAAAGTACCAGAAAAAGTACTTGCTTGCATCTTGAAGTTGGTCGATTGAATTGTTACTTATCTTGTCAACACGCCTGACTACAGTTTTTCTTGATAAAGAAACGCTGTATAATTTTGTTTTCTGTTATAGGAACATAATGCTTGCTTCATCTGACAAGCATTTCTTGATGAACTACCCATCATTAAAAATGCTTGTTCCATTTAACAATCTTGTATGATAGCACAAACCTGGTTTCCGATGCAGCATCTTTTTTTGAAGACTTCTTGGTAAAACCAGTTTGCTGCTATTTTAAATTGATAACCAACTAGTGGTATTACTGTTTTCTTTCTTCGTTCGTGAAATTGTGCCCAAAATCTACATGTTTTTATTGGTAGTGTCTTCTTAAGTTGTACTCCTTAAAAACGTTCACGCACTCACGGCACAGCAAGCAGACTGCTTTGCTCCTAACGCTCGTGAAGCAGTATTTAGCAGTCCATTTATCATTAAAAATGAGACATTCATTTCCAATCTTTCTTTTTTTTGGCAGTACTAATGGTTAAATAATGTCTATAAACTTAAAATTATAATTTTTACGAAACCTTTCAAAATGTAAATTGTAAACACGAGCTACTTCCGCTTGCGCAAAAACGTAGTTTTGAATATAGATGTTAACAATTAATGACCAGCAGTGATGATGGGGCATATACTACTTTGGCAATTATTTCAAAGTAGTATATATAGCTAAAATGGACAACTCTGTCTTAACAAAAAAAATTTTCATTGACATAGGATCGCAACATGTACGAGCATATGGGCAGCATAATTTACTCTGAAGGGCCGCATGTGGCCTGCGTGCCGTAGTACGCTAACCCATGCTCCATAATTATCATTTTTTACAACAACAAATTTAGTAGGCATCAATTTATAAAAAAACTTACTTTTTTTGGCATCGAATATATCTTTGGGATGGTAGATTTAATTTATCTGCTTCAACTTTAACATTCATTCATGTAAATCTTATATATTTACGTGCGCACATTTTCCGCATAGCATTTTACAGCTAATTTCATTTCTTTTAATCTTAAGGACTATAGTCAAGCCTTACTTGCAAAGAAATCATATATTTCAAGTTTTTTGCAATTATTACTTAATTGGTTTGCAGAATAGATCCAATAATAAGAACTTATTTACTTCTATCTTTCCTAAAAAACTCCAAATACAACATTTTTTATTCAACCTGTTTCATTGTATGTCTTTTTTTTACACATGCAAGATTCTCTGCAACTATAGAGGCTTTGAGCTTAGCAACTTTCTTGGATCTAATGCTACGAATTTTTGATTTTGATATCCTATATTTTAAGTGTACAATATTCAATGGAATATACTTTTCAATCTCTTATATAACTTCTGTTGTAACTTCCAATTATTATTCTTTGCTTTTTTTCTATTTATTTTTGATCATGGTTTCTTTGGTATAAATGAGAAAAAAATAAATTTTTCTTACTTAGATAGTTTTCTTCGATTGAAACTATTGACAAAAATATTTATCAATAAAAACAAAAAGAAATATTTATTTGTCTGAGCTAGGCAGGTTTTCCAAGTTACAAAAATTCATAGTGATACAGCTTTTACTGTACATAACTTTCGATTTTTCTGTTATATAATTTTCTAGTTATCTAATATACCATTTAATAGTTATCTATTATCTAATGGTTGAATTATCTATTATATTATTTTCTAGATATCTAATATATAATTTTCATTTTTCCTATAAATAGTGTATATAAACAAATTTTTAAACAAAACACTTATTGCAATATGTTTGAGTAAAGATAATTTTAATTTTTTTATAAAATTCATATTGTGATTTTTGTAAAATTAAAAATAATCTTGAAATTAATTCAATAAAAAATGAAATCATTATCTATGAAGCAAAAAATTTAAAATTCTAATCATATATACTTATACATTCTAAAAATAATTACGTTTTTAAATATAACAAATCAGTATTTTTCATATTAAATTTTATTTTATATTCTATAAGTTATAAAAAAAGATAAAAAAATACTATTAACCATTTCGGTAAAAGCAATTTTTTAATAAAAATAATTTAAAAGATGAAAACTATCATTGTGTTAATTTATAATAAACCTAAATTTAAAATACAACTATTTACTTGATCCAATGAATTTTCTTGTAATGAAAAGTGTTGTATTTTATTATTTTGTTTCATTGAATTCAACATCAAAAAAACTTCTAACAGATTGTCACAATTGCAATTTAGAAGAAAAGATAGATACTGTGAAAATTGATTCTAAAAAATATTTTAATAATATACTTCTAATGATGCATAAGTTAATGTTAATAACTCATTTTTAATAGATTCCATTATTTCTTCATTTAATTGAATAAATAATTTATATCCAAAAGCAAATTTATCAATCAATGTTTGAGGATGGTCAATAAATTTAAAATTACCTCTAACCAATATTCCTATTGTTGAACATAAATTTTTTGTTTCATTCATACAGTGAGATGATAATATTACAGACTTTCCCCTTAATAAAAACCGATTGATAAGGTTTTTTATCAACTCTTTATTTAAAGGATCCATTCCAGTAGTTGGCTCATCCAATATTAATATTTCAGGATTTAATAAATATGAGATTCCAAATGAAACCTTTCTAATATTCCCACAACTTAACTCTTTTACTTTACTGTTTTTAATTTTTTTCATTTTTAAATCGTGAATTAGTGCTTTAACATTCTAAAAAATATTTTTTATTACTATTTTTGCTTCCCTATAGTTAATTTTAGTCATTAAGCAATATAACATAAAATGCTCCTTAACTGTCAAATATTCATCTAAAGGATCAAATTGAGGACAATATGATAAAAGTATTTTACTTTGAACTTGTTAAAATATACCTTGTTTTTTTTCTTAAAATATTCCCTTTATTAGGATATATAGATTGAGTTAAAACATTAAAAATCGTTGATTTACCGGCTCCATTATTCCCTAATATACCAAAACACTAAAATAAATAAAAATTTACTTGGTTTGTTTCAACATCAAAAGATAAATTTTCCAAAACTTTTGTTTTTTTTAACAATCTTGTATAATTCTAATAATTTTATTATAATACTTTGTAAACATTTTGAACTTTTATTATTAAATCTTCTGAATCCAAATATTTAATTGATTTTTTTCTAAAAATTTATTTAAATTTACTTTTTAATTGCCTTTACTGATTCCATTACAACAAATATTATTATTAACAAAACAATTTCACCAATAAATATAAATATGTTCTTCCGTGTTACATCCAAATCAAAATTATCCAATTTTGTAATATTGTTGACTAGTTTTTAAATATTAATTACGAATATTTCTAGCACTCTCATTGAACATATTATTTAACTGTAAATTAACAATACCATTAATAAAAGAATATTGTGGAAATATTAAAAATATATTACTCACTAATTCACTAGTTTTTGTCTATAAATTTTATTTTTATTTACCATTAAACCATTCATATCTAATAATGAAGATACAATCAAAGATAGAACTGTCCCTATTAAAATATTGAGCAAAAATGTCATTAAAAATGAAAATGATTCATCTTTAATAAACCTTGAAATTATGTAATTAATTAAATGCATTAGGACTACAAATAAAGTGCACAATACAAGGAATGGTAGTACACATTCCTTTGAAGTTACGTATTTAATATCAATCAATTTTAGTATAATCATGACAAAAGATATAAAAATGATGTATATTACCTAAAATTATGATTAAAATACAATATCATGAAATGTATGTATCAACCAATATTCAATACGTTTTAATCCAGCTAGTCTGAGTTGCTTTTCAACTCCTTTTTGTGTCAAGTATATTTTATTGGCTAAATTTGTAGATAGGTAAAATTGAAAGGAGAGATACATTAATATTATAGCAAATATGGATAATTGATTTTTAATTCTAAATAGTAAATTATTATTTATTACATTAGTTTGGAATAGAGTGAAAAAATTGTATAAACCGCCAAATAATCTCCTTTTATAGTATAATTTGTTTTATTTAAAATTTTGTTTTTAATTAAGTTGTATTTTAATAACATATTGTTGTATAAATTAAGCATTATTGGAGCTGAATGATACAGTTCACTGTTATATTGAACCTTATATTGAAAAAAAAATACCTTGTTTAATTTTGAGTTTAATGTAATTCCACCAATTTTATCGTAATTATATTTAAATCTTGAATTGTAGTTTATCTTGTCTAAAGAACAATTAAATAACCATAGAGCATTATAATTTTCATATTCGTCATTAAGAGGAAAAATATTTTCTTCAGGATACTTGATTGAACCGCTCAAGTCTTGATTTTGGCAAATTTGAAAATGTTCTAAATCAAAGGGACAATATTGATTTTTGATATTATCATTAATATCTTTAAGATAATTTGAGTAAAAGAAATTTTTGAAATTATTTGATTCATTAATATTTTCATCTGATACATAAAAATATTTTTCTTTATCCAAATTTACATTATTAAAATACGTTGAGATATTTTTATCAAAGTGTACGGTTGGTGTTATTTTCATTATAAATCCCGAAATTATTACAATAAATAAAGGAAATATCAATAGACAAACCATATTATTAAAGTTTCTAAATGAACTTTTTAATTGTAACCAAAATAAGTATAAAAAATAATTTCCAAATTGTAGTTTATTTTTCGTAGATACAAAATCTATATTTTTTTCTTCTTAAAGAATAATTTTAAGAATTACTTTTAATTTTCTTATTCTCAATGTTCATGAAAACCTAATTAATGGAAAACCTATACCTCCTCAATATTAGTATCACTAATTGAATAACTTTTCAAATTGTATTTTTCTTTATTTTTTTTAATATATTCCAATAATTGTATTAGTTTATAGATACTATCAGATGATTTAGGTAAATGATATTTAATAAAGTTTTCCTCATTTTTTATTATATTAATTCCTTTAAAGTTTTCTTTCAAATCTATTTCTAATTCAGAAATTTTATTAACAGTATTTTCGTTCTAATTATTATATGAATAACTTACAAATATGATATTTAATGTGTATCCATTCCCAAAATTCTCTTTTAATTCAATAGGAGTTTGATTTAAAATGATTTTACCGTCTGAAATAAAAACTATCTTATCACTTAATATTTCAGCTTCATCTAGATAATGAGTGGTTAATAAAATTGATCTTCCTTTGTGAAATATTATTTAAATATACCTTTTTTTAAATTATCTATAATTTTCAAAATTTCTTGTCTTGATACTAAATCTACTCCTGCTGTTGGTTCATCCAATATTATTAATTTAGGATTTCCCAAAAAAGCAAGAACAATACATAATTTTCTTTTATTGCCTTCAGATAAATCCTTGATTCTTTTTGATAAATGACTTTTTAATATCTCTTTGTACCTAAAAATTAAAAAAATGTATTTACAAACTTGCCTGAGAAATAGCAATATTATCAGTCTTACATTTTAATTTTAAAAAAAGATTAATATGTTCTTCTGCAGTAAGTTCATCTATTAATAAATTTTGTTGATGACAAAACCCTATATGATTTCCACGAAACAAAATTTTGCCTGATGAAGGTTTTAAAATTCCAATAATTGTGTTAATCAATGTTGATTTCCCAGCACCATTATGTCCTAAAAGTGAGACAATTTCATTTTCATATAAAGTTAGGTTTATGTTTTTAAGAGAATATGTTTTGCCATAATTAAAAGTCTATGATTTAAAACAATTTACCTTTGACAAATTTTGAATTGATAAAATAAATTCTTTTAAAATAACGGTATCTTCAATATTTTCTTCCTTAAGTTTAGTTTTTTTGTAAAATAGTTTAGACATGAGATTTTCATGGTCTAAGCATTATTATTAAGTTACATTTCAAATTAAATCGAAAGTATTGAAGTATCATAGAAAATAAAATTATTAACAAGGAACTCAAGATAATTCCAAGTATAAAATATAGAAATCCGGGATGTGATCTGTAGTATGGATGTCTTAAAACATTCATTGGAATATTTTTAAATTCATAAAAAAAAATATTTTCAAAAAGATTTGAAAAATTGTAAGGAAACAAGAAAATCTAAATTTAATATATTTATACCATTAAATATTTATATAAAAAATTGAATTCACTTCCAAGGTTTAAAGAAATTATATAAAATACAAACATCAATATACTGAATAATGAAGAAAATATAATTGCGAAGATAGTTTTTGGAATTGCAATCGCAAATAGGATACTGTATAAGCATAAAACCACTAAACCAAGTAATATTGAAATAATAAAGTATCCAGGGTTTACATAATTGGAAATTACAAATATGTAAATAATAGTAGGAATTATAAAGCTTACAATTCCAATTATCAAACTACACAAGAACCAACAAAAGTAATTTAAAACAAGACTTTGTCCACATAACTAAAAAGGTAGAAATCAGCTACTTTTAATATTAGGTTCTGTTTGGTAATGAATTCGGTAGATACATATTTAATCATTAGGGATGAAAGGTGTGTAAAAAACAAAATAATAACGATTGGAAGTGTTGTTGCAAGGAATTTATTTGAACTATACGTTTTATTATTATATATTACAATTTAAACGTATTACAATCAACCATGAAATTTCTTAATGTTTTTTTATGTGATTCGAAATTATCTTGAAATAAAGTTTCTAAAATCACTCTTTCAATAATATCTTGAATTTGTATAAAATAGAATGTCATAAATGAACTATTAAATGAATTTTGTATATTTGTTATAGAACTAAAATAAAAAAATTTAGATTACTTTGGATACTCTGAATTTGCTTCATTGAAAGAAAATGAAGAGTAAATTCTGTAAGCTGTATTGTTTTCAAGAAAATCAATACTTGAATCGTTTTTTAAATACACCGAAACACCTAATAATTCTAAAAAAATAATAACCATAATATAATTTTGTATTTTCAAAACTTTTATTAAATAAAACTTTGATCATATCTTGTTCATTTGTTACATTCACAACCACATTAGGCACATATATCATATCCTTCTTCAAAAATATTTTTAAACCAGAAATGATTCCATCAAAAATCATACTTAAATTACTATTCTAAAAATATATTTAAATATACCGTAATTTGAATTCTTTCTCTATTTTTAAAGTCAAAGTTTGATACAGAAATTTTCCAATGATTAATTATTAAAGAAAAAAACTGACTATATTTTAGATATTTGCTTATTTTTTCAATTAAATCATTGATAATAGATTCATCCGCATGTAATAATAATGGTCTTATATTATTTTTTGCAATGGAATCGGTTATATATTCATCAATCTTTATATACTCAAAGTCATTATAAACAGAATCATATGGCATACAAATAAAGGTCAATAATTTATTGTTGAATATGCGGTTAAAAGTTAAATTTGATAAAAAATCCTTTATTTTATAATAATTTTTATTCTAAATATTTTAAATGATAATACATTAATTATTCTATCATAGACATTATAAGTGTTAAGTGAACCTTTAAAAATCTAAAATTATTAAATATTACCCTATAATAAAATGATGTTGATTTTAAAGGACTAAAAGAACCAAAGTTACTCATCAAATACATGCCTAATTTTTTTTTATCAATTTTGTTCCAATTTTTCCATTGAGATTCTTTAAAATTTTCATCCTCAAAAAACAAATTCTTAAAAAATATTTCATCAATATTTTCCAAGAAGTTTAATCTTTCTGGTTCTGTTGTACATAAAAAATAATTTATTTGGAAGAATTGAATCTAATTTTATTAATATAATATACAGTAAATGGGTCAACCGATACATTTGTGTATAGATATATAAACTCATTCTCATCTAATTTTAATATTTCGATAAGAGGATCTAATGAGTATTGATTTATTAACGTCAAGTTACTAAAATAAAATTCTAAATGGAATTTAAATGACAATTACTTTCTTGTCCGTAAGAATTTAAAATTGTCAAGGTTTCAGAAAAATTAATAAAAAACGACTTAATTAATTGTGATAAAGAGATTTTTAAATCATCATCAACTTTATCAAAAATTTTGACCAATAAAGAAAATCTTGAGTACTCATATTCATTAATAGTTTTATAATTCGAATTTAGAAAGTTTTCTTTGCATATATAATAAAAAAATGACTTTTCTGGATCATCAGTTGGTAAATAAAACCCTTCCCCATAATCTATATATATATATGATTCAGTACAATCTAATATTTTCATTTTATATTGTTTTGTAGATGTGTAAGCCAAAAGTCCAATTAAAATTGTTGGTAAAAACAAAACTGAATAAAATGTTAGCTAGAATAAACTAAATAAACTACTGTATTTCTATAGAATATAAGAAAACATTTGTATAAAAGATGTTTAAAATTTTTCATTTTTTAATCTTTTACAATATATCGAATTTATAATAAGATTTAAAATTTCATTAATTCATTTAATCAATTCAATTTGGTTGAATGTTTAGTTGTTAATTGTTTAATAAATATAATTAATATTTATAATTAAATTGTATTTTTATTATTTATTACAACTAACATGTTAATAATAAAATATTTAGTATACTAAGAAATATAATATTTGAAAAATCATATTTTGTTAATATTTAAATAATATTAATTTAATTTGTTACCAATGTATTCAAATATATTTTATTATTCAAATATTTTAAATTAGACCATTTTGAACTCAATAACACCTTTTTCTGTTTCAATAACACCTTTTTCTCATTTAATTACACCTCAAAAAAATTAATAAATTGATTATTGATGATTAAAAGGCCGTCCTGATGCAGCATTTATGATGTTACTGCTCTTATGTCTGATATATCCTTGGCAATCTCCCTCGATTATACTTTCAGGTGCTAAATAAATTAAGTCAGATAGAGTGCCACCTACTCCTTATCTCATTTGTGATCTCATACAATTTTAAATCTTTGAGAAAACATTCTCAATCGGATTAACCATAATAGAATAGCGCAAAATAAATTTAAATTCATACCTGAACCTCGCAGTTATTTAGCAAATTTGATCGTGTTTATGGATCTTTGAATTAACTAATATAATGCAATAGTCTCTGCATCCATAATTATTATATAGTTTATAACAAAGTTCTTCCTTAAAAAGTAAAAAAAATATCACTGTTGACAGTATAATTTGTTATAACTTTCGGATGGCAAATTATATTACTAGATATCACCAAAATAATGTACCTTATCTACCCTCACTGTAGGAACTAAAACATTTACCTAAGATCCAACTCTTGATTATGCCTGAGATATTTGAATATGTAGATATAATGAATATTCATCTAAAAAAACAATTTTCTCTTGATTTAATCCAAAATGGTCATTAAACCATAAAGATTACTCTTTCCTATAAGCTATCTTATCTAAAGCCTTTCTCACGATCTATTTCACGATGTGGTTTTTCAACCGTCATCTGAAGATTGGTAAGAGACCTGTCAATTGTAGACAGTGATATTTCAATTCCTTCTGGCTGAGAACTTACCAGTTCGCATTTTACCTCAATTAATGTCAAACTTGAAAGGAATGAATATTTATCCTTATTTTCGAATTAATTATAAGGGATCTTACAGAATTATGATATTCTCCTACGGGAATTGTTTAATTCTGCTGTTTATCCTGAAAATTCTTACAACACTTTTTGAAGTATTGTAATTGATCACCAAACCATCTTTGGCTAAAGAAATTGTCATCCCCTGTTCTTCTATAAGCCTTATAAGACTATGTCTCTTTTCATCAGAGACTTTTAAGTTTGATTGCAAATTTTGTGGGTTTTAAGCTCCCGTGGGATATTTTTTACTTTTTTAAAAATTTTTTCTCAAAAATTAAAAAGTTGTTTTTTAATGATAAAAAAGTGTTATTTATTGATAAAAAAAGTTTTTGTTGTACGTATAAAGGTGATATTGGATTTTAATAATTTTTTTTTGAATTATAAAAACGTGTTATTGAGTGAGAAATGGTATATATTTAAGAATTTCAAATTTATTTTTGAATCTTCTTTTTAATTTTTAATACCCGAATTGAGTATAAAATTAAATTTTACATCTTTTTGTATGTTTTTTTTTGGAAAAATTATTAAATTTATTCATATTATTAAATATTTTCGATTTTAATTTAAAGAACTTTTAAATAAATAATAAAGTTCACATTAACTTTATTTCAAATAAAATATTTATTATTTTATACTATATTTGTATAAAAATAATATTAAATGTATTTTCCTTAAGTGTTGATATTTTTTTATATATAATAATATTTTTATATTTATTATTACTCTAATGTATTTTCAAAACTAAAAATATTAAAAGTTGCTTACATAATGATTACTTTGTTCTATTTAAATAAAACAAAATAATAAATATAATATATGAGGTTGTTTTTTAGAATTATTTTATTGTAAAAATGTGATTAATTGAAAATTAAAATTATTTTAAATAAAATATAACATAGTTCTAAAACTTCAAAAATTAATATTTAAAAATGAAATAAAATGTATGTTATAAAGTTACAAATGGTAAAATTTGCTATAAAAAATTATTAAAAAAATCATTTATAAGTTAATCAATCATTGCTATAAAATTAAATTTTATACGGTAAATAAAATAAAAAATTATTGATAAACTGTTCATAATGTTTTCTAAGCAATCTTTATAAATTATATGTTATTTTTATATATGATTAAATAATTTATTGTAATTAAATTATAAAAAAAAAATTTTGGCAAAAAAATTCAATTAATAAAATTCCATTACTTTGATTTTATGCTTTAAAAAATTATATTAATTTATAAAGATAGAAAAATTAATTTTAGTAATAAAAACATATTTTAAATAATTTATATATACATGA
>CAKKLC010009553.1:3069-26175 GCA_918559645.1 Ceratonova shasta | reverse complement strand
TATATATATATATATATATAATTCTAGTTAATCACAAATCAAACCCAATCTTTATATAAAAGTTTTTATATCAAAAATTTATTGACAAAAAATATATATTTTATACATCAAACTTAATATAATAAAATTTTAAAAATTTTTTAATAAGAAATATTTATTTTTTAAAACAAATTATAATATTTTTAATTCAAATCAACTTGTAAATGTGTCAATATTTAGTAATAATACAAACATTTTTGTTAGAATATTAAAATTTCATAAATCATTATAAATTTTATTTTATAAATAATTGATTGAATTTGGTAAACCATATATAATTTTAATTTAATTTTATTTAATATATATTTTATTAAAATAATTAATCTAGATATAAATTTTTATACATTTATTTATTACATGGTTAATTCAATTAATAATTCCATAAATAAATCATAATAAATTTTATTTAATTAATAAAATTTAAACATACATAATTCTTTGTGTATATACAAAAGTTAATTTTCATAATTATTTTATTAAATTAATAATAACTTACAAAAATCTATTTAAATATGATATAATAAATATTTTAATTAAATAAAAAACAATACATAATTATATATATTTAATAAAAATTACGCAAAATAAATATTTTAATAAATAAATGAAAATTTACATAATTATATTAATAAATAATTTTTTTTTCAAAGATATTTTATTAATTTATTAAACTATATAATATTCTATTTATATATCAATCAATACATATTTTAATAGACTAATAAAACCATACATAAATCTATAGAAATTTATCATTAAATTACTTAAAACATATATTTCTTTATATATTTATATACATATAAAAATTTTATTTCATAATAATTTTTTATGAATTAGAAAAATAATTAAATAAATGTATGTTTATTTAACATAATAATTAATAATAAATTAATTTAATAAACAAACAAAAAAACAAAATCTATACATGAATCTATATAAATATTATTTAATAAATATTTTATTAAACTAATAAAACCATATATAATTCTTTGTATTTATATAAATTAATCTAAAAAATATTTTATTAAATAATTAAATAAAAATATTCATAATTCTCCTTAAATATAAATATTAATTTTATAAATATTTTATTATATTAATAAAAGCATATATAATTCTCTTCATATCCACGTATATATATATATATATATATAAATATATTTATATAAATTTCATTCATAATTTTTTGTATTAGAATAATATAACCATATATAAATCTAAATGTTAATTTTATTAAAACACACATATTTCTATGTATGTAAATTTCATTTTGATAAATATTTTTTTTAAACATATTTATTAGATCCATTAATCTGTATGAATTTAATTTTTTATTTATTCTATTAAATTATTTAAATCTTACGTAATTCTATATAAATTTTGTTAAATTCATAATTTATTTACTTAATAAAACAATACATAATTGTATAAATAGAAATTTTATTACATAAATAAGTAATTAAATTAATCACATCATACATAAATTTATATAAATTTTATTTTATAATTACTTTAATTGATTAATAAAATTATGCATAATTATATATTATATATTTATATTAATTCATCAAATAAATATTTTATTAAATTAATAAATAAAAATATACATAGTTCTATTTATATTAAAATTTTTTTTGATAAATATTAGATTAAATTAATAAAACAATTCCTACTTCGATTTAAATATACACATCTTTCATTCAATAATAATTTTATTAGAATAATAAAACCATATTTAAATCTATATATTAATTTTAATGAACTAATTAAAGCATTCATAATTCTGTGTGTATAAATATATAAATTTTATTCCATAATTATTTAAATTGATTAATCTTACTTAAATCTTTATAAATTTCATTTAATAATAATTTTATTTAATTAATAAACTTATACATAATTCTATATATATATATATATAAATTTCATTTTATAAAGATTATATTAAATTAAAAAAGTAATACTAATATCTTTGTAAATTTCATTTAATCATTATTTTATTAGATATTTAAAAACAAATATTTATTTCATTAAATTAAATTAAATTAATTAAAAAATGCATAATTCTATATATATACACATATATAAAGTTTATTCCATAATTATTTTAATTAATTTATATCTTAATTAAATCTTTATATATTTCATTCAATAATTTTTTTATCAAATTAATGAAACATACATAATTCTTTATATATATTTCATTCAAAATTTATCTTATTAACATAATAAAACCATATATAAATCTAAATAGATATTTCATTAAATTAATTTAAACATACATAATTCAATATATATATATATATAAATATTTATATATAAATTTCATTTTATAATGATTTTATAAAATTAATAAAGTCATACTTAGTTGGATACAAATCTCATATAATACATATTTTATTATATTATCAATAACATTTCTTATATCATATATTTATTTTTTTTAATTTTTATCATTTACAAATTTAATAAAAAATAACAGAATTAATGTCAATAATTTCAAATTTAAACTTACATCAAAAGATTAAGGAACAAAATTTAAAAATATTATTATATTTTAATTTTATTATATTAACATGTATTTTATTTTGAATTTGAAAATTAAAGATAATCTGTATATTATTTAATCCATATTTAAAGAATAAAATGTATTTCATTTTAATTCAGTTAAAAAAATATTCTTACATAAAATGATTAATCAAATGTATAGTTTGATTTAAAATAATGAAATTTTATATAGAATTCACATTTTGATAAACATGTAATAATAATATTTTTATAAATGGTACATTAGTTATTTATTAAATCTTAGAGTTTATCTTAAAAAGTTTTATTTTAATAACATTATACTCTGGAAATCATACAAAAGCTACTAAAAAAATAGAAATTTGTTTTTATTTTAAATTTAAAAATGAAAAATTTAAGTTTATTTGTTAATATTAATGTTTTTTTTTAAATACTGAAAATTAGATTTTCAAAATAAAAAAAAACTCAAACTTTGTTTCCTTTTAGTTAAACTTTTAAAATATTAACACTAAACTAATATTTGTTTTTCAACCCTATTTTTAAAATAAAATTTATAATTTCAAATTTTAAAATATTAATTGAAATTTTTCATTTATATTTAAAATATTTATTTTCAACGTGAAATATAAAAATAGTAAAAATGTTATTTTTAAAGTTATATACGTAAATTTAATTTAAAATAATATAATATAAAATCAACATTATTTAAATTCAATTTTTTAAAGGTTAAAAAATTTATAGTGTGTTGTAAAAATGAATTTTAAATAATTATTTCCGTAAAATATTTATGATTTCTGTATAATTAATAACGATAGACAAAACCATACGTATAAGTAAATAATAAATAATTATCCATAAATATAGCTTGTAAATTTTTTCACGATTATAATTATTGAAATAATTGAAGTTTCGTTTTCGGTTTCAAATCATTTATATTTCCCGTATTTTTATAAGTTACTAAAAATTATAAATTGAAAAATACGAAACTTATTTATTTAATGCATATTTATTATAATAACTTTTCATAATTGTAATTATAAATCAATATGGGTTAAAGTAATAAATATTTAATAATTTCTTCTTCTAATAAATTAATAGCAGTATTAAATCACATTTTTAAAATAGTAAATAGATGAATAATTTATATAAATACAGTCTCTACTCTATTATCAGCCATTTCTCTAAACCAACACAATTTTATAAACTTAAATAATTTGAAAGGTAAATTTACGCTAACTGCCATTTTCTCGCAACCACCACATTTTTTAAATTTAATTAATTCATAAATTCATAAATTTAAGTTAATTAATTAATCAACAGATACTACAAATTTTAAAATGTTTTTTCTTATGCGCCTGAACACATGTCCAAAAGAAAATTTGTCAGACTTACTATCAATAAAAAAATTGAAATTATAAGATGTTGTGAAACCAATCCTGAGACAATTTACAATCAAATTGCTTCATTTTTTACTCATACAAGAAAAAAACAAGTTTCCCGAAGAACCATTCACGATTAAAGAAGAACGAAAAATGAATCATTGAAAAAAGTCGATTTGCAAGTAAAAGAAAAATATGGAAATCCGATATTAAAATAAAGTAAAATCGATGAGGAATTATCAGTGTGGATATACTTAAATCATTTTCGCGTAGAATAATTAACACCGGCTTGCTGATAAACAACGTTTTATCTATTCCAAAGACTTTACAAATTAAGAACTTTAAAGCATCAGTTGCATGGATGTTAAAATTCAAATCATAAAATTTACTCAGACTAAGGAAATTACATGGAGAATTATTTACAACTGAACCTCTAAATAATTATGATTTTTCAAAAGTTTTAAATTAGAAAATTCATTTTTAAAGTCCGAAAATATATTCAATGCGGAGAAAACTGGTCATTTTTATATGCTCATTCTGTCTAAACCGTTGTACAAAATTGTCAGAAAGCCATATAATATTTTAAAAAATACAATATTCGTCCTTTTATTTGCAAATATGACAGGAAAGAAAAAGTTAAACCATTAGTCATAGGGAAGAATGCAAAACCAAGTTTTTTAAATCAATTTTCATTAGAAACATATGTAAATTCATCTAAAGTTAAAGTTACTGCTGAGAATTTTTAAAAAATGGCGGTTAGAATGGGATCAGGAATTCTATACCACAAGAAAAAAATTCTTATAAGCTTTTGATAATTGTCCCTCACATCGTGTTGATGTTGATTTAAAATCAATTAGTATTTTTTTTGCCGGTAAATCTGACATCAACTCTACATCCATTAGATCAATGGGTAAATTCTTTGAAAATAAATTTTACTGATAAAATATTGTCTGATTTACGTGAAGAATTTGAAAATTGGAGTAATGTTTTTGAATCACATAAAAAGCCGACAATAAAAGATGCAGTAATTTAGATAAGCTATGCTAGGAAAGAGGTATTAGCTCTAACAATTATAAACTGTTTTAAACATACAAAATGGTGTGTGGAATAAAAGTTTCAGAAATAATGCAACAATACGAAGTTAATATTTGATGGATTTATTGATAGAGCTATTATTTTAGATCCTATTGACGAAAAGAGTTTACAGGATTGATTTTTATGAAAAAGACATTGTACTAAGCATTGCACAAAAAGCAAAAAACTTTAATAATGATAGAAATACAAATAAAAAAAGCTTGTGATATAGATGATCAAGAACTAATTTGAAAAAAAATTAATTAAAAGGAATTATATAATGCTTTTCAAGTGATAAAAGATTATTTTAATCAATAAGGTTTCTTTTCTCGAAATGCTATAATTAGTATTAATTAAATTAGTAAGGCTTTTAACAATAGTAAGAAAATAACATAATTGGATGATTTGTCAATTAAAAAATTAAGTTTATTTATTATTATATATTTTCTCTAACCAGCCAGACTTTTTTACAGTCCGTTTTGTGCGGATTAGAGAGTAGAGACTATAATTCTGTTTCATTACTTTTTAAAAAAATAATTACTGAGGTACTTAGGTAGTGTATTCTTATTTATTATAAACTAACTTTAATCAATAATGTTAAATTTTTGATTAACGTACTTAAATAGGAAGAAATTGAAATATTACATCGGAAATAATTAAATAAATTTGTTTATATGCTAATTTAACAAATTGAAATATACTGAATAAACCATAGAATTAAAATATGATTTATTTCTTACGTAATCAAGAAATTAAAATTTTTCAACGCCAATTTGACCGTTAGATCATGCAATTTATTTTTTGATTAAACTAGATTTAAAAAAAATATTTCTTCAGAAAAATAACTAATTCATATTAAAAATCAATTGAAATATCGATTTATATTTTATTTAACGCTTAAATAATCATATCATTTATTACTTAATTAATTAATGAATATAAATAAATAAATAATTTAATTTAATATTTTTACTATTAATAAAATATAAAAGATCAACAAGTTTTATATTTAGGTAATATTCACGACAAAGTTTATTTTTTTTACTTTAATTAATATAAATAACTATTTCAAATTTAATTGGTAGTTATTTAAAGATAAAAAAATGGTTATCTTTTATTATAAAAATTACTAATAATGTTGCAAATTTAATGAGACGACATCAAAAATTACCAAAATCACTTATTACAACTTTTCAAAATTTCCATTACAATGTTTCTTATTAAAAAAATGCCTCTTTTATAAGAATCAAAATAAAGAAATTCGATAATAAAAAACATTTTAATTTTCCATTTGAACTAATTGATGGAATTAATTATTTATTTTTTTTACATAAAACTAATACACAAAGATTTACGTAATTCTTTTTTAATGAAACAAAAAAAATTTAAAATTTTACCTTAGAAATTTTATTCAATTTTTAGATAAAAAAGCCTATATTTAAAAAAAAGTATGATATTATAACTGAATATTTAATAAATTCTAGTTATTCACTACTAATTAAAAATTTTTGTAGTTTATACAAGCTTATTTAAAAGGATCTTCTACAAAAAGTACAAATAATACACATTTTAGCTTCAACAGTAGTGAAATAACATTTTTTCAACAATTAAATGACAAATAGAATTTTAATTTAAAAGATTTATGATTAATAAATTCAGAAATATTTTTTCCCTATCATTTTAATTCAAAAAATAAGTAATTCCAACTAATACGTTTCATTAATTAGTAGTTAAAAAGTCACCAAATAAATAATTTAATAAATAACAAGAATTTAACACTAAAATATTTTATTCCAAAAATTGTTTAAATTCGAATATTTTTCCAAATATATAGGTAAAAATCAAATAAAAAAATAAAGGAACAATTTTAATCAATTTACTTATTTAAATATTCAAGTGTCAAATTTAATTTCAGATGCATAAAAATAATTGCAAAACTCCATATTAAAATTCTTAATATCTTTAGATTATCTAGAATAAATTATAGGAGACGGTTGGAGAACTTTTTTAAATATTGATTGATATTTTTAATTATATTTCTTAATGAAATAATTAAGTACATTTAGTACATAAATTTAATGAAACTTTATGTTTTTTCTAAACTCCAAAATATGTTGTATATCTAATATAAAGATTAAATTTTTTTTTACATTAACGGAAATACTAGTTTGCAAAATTAAATAGAATTTAATTATTTCCTTGAAGAAAAAAGGATAAAAGAGCATAAATTTAGTCAAGTTGATAATTCAAAATTTGAGTTATGAATATCAAAGTTTATTTACTTTAGTTTGTTTTTGATGACTTTTTTTATGTATATAAATAATTTGATTTCAATAAATCATGATGTTCACTAAAGTTTTTAGAAATTTTAATTACTTTTTTGCAATAAATTATAATATATATATATGAAAATGGGTATTCATTATTTTTTTATACAGAACCAAATTAAGTTTTTTTTTAATTTTTTTCTATTAATTTGAATGATTTTACTAAGATATTAAAATTAATTTATTACTAAAATAGTAATGATCGTTATCATATAATTAAAAATTAAAATAAATCATTTTGTAATTAATAAATAATTTTTGTTTTAGTAAACGTTAGTTAATTTATTTGTTATAACCTTGATTTTCTAAAATTAAAAGAATTTAAAAAATTTCTATATAACAATGAATTATTGATACATCAAAGTATATTTTTATCATATAATTTAGCAAAAGGAAACATTCAATTTTTTTAATTCTAATTAAAGCACAATAATATCATAATGAAATTTAAGTTAAAATATGAATTTATAATTGCTTACTTTTATTATTATTATTTTATTTCTATTTTAATAATTTTGAGTATTTAATTGACAAAAAAATAGAAATAATTAATTTTTGCATATAATTTACTATTATTTTCATTTATAATAATAATTTAGTTAAGAAATGTTCTAATTTTTATATTATCTTATAAATAACAACATTTTTCATCATTTTTCATCATTTTTTTATAAATTTAATATGATATATCCAAGGTTATGAATTCAAATTGAGAATATTTTCAACTCTAGTTTAGAATGAAAATTTATAAACAAACAATATTAATGATCAATTATAGATGATCTCAGATATCTCTAAATCGTGATATTCCTTTAATTCTTAATATACCTATTTATACTGGTTTTTGTAAATTAAAACAATTTATAAATCATTGAATGGTCTCAAATTTTAAAAATTTGTAACTAAAAATATAAAAGGTTCTCCAAAAATAGAAATACACAAAAATAAAATAATAAGTAATAAAATTTAAATTTTATAAATAGTATTATCAAATTTTATTAATAAAAAATATTTTTTAACATCAAAATTACTTCAAAATTGATTCTCTTTCAAAAATTGAAAACTATTAACATTCCATGAAAATCAGAACGTGTAGAACTCTTAAAATTACCATGTTCAAGGAATGTTGTGTTAACTTTCTTTACCAAAGAACATAAAAAAAATGAAATTTTATAAGAGTTAGTTCTAATAATACAAAGAAAATAAACCAATAGCACAAAAATTTGTTTTAAATTCAAATATATAGAAAAATAAATTTGTTTTTATATATAAATCAATACAACATAATAGTTTTAACAAGGTTTCTAATAAATCCCATAATATTTTATAGTTTCTAGGTATTATAACAAAAGTATTTCAATATTTTTAAAAAAGGAATTTATGAAATATTGGTAAATTTTACGATAATTTTATTTTAAAAAAAACCTGATCAAATAAAAAAATTATATAGGAAATTGAAATAAAATCATATTTTTCCAATATAAATAGATTATATGAATAATCCTTATCAAAATTTATTTTAAAAGTTGAAAATATTAATGAAAGATTTATAACCATACAATAAAAATAATATATTGAGATAAAATGGTATATTTTTGAGTTGATATCAGATGAATATTGCGTGAATTTTTTATTATGAAAAAGTTTAAAAAAAACAAAAAAAATTTAGAAAATTATTTTATTTTTTCAAATATTATTTTTTTAAAGTAAAATCATGTATAAATTGCATTTTTTATATCAAATTGAAAATTTAAATATAAATAATTCAATTCCTATAGATAGATCAATTTTAATTCATTGTTAACAAAAAAAAATAATAATTTGTTATGATAAGAACAAATATTTATTTAAATTAACAATTATCTTTTGAATCAACTTCCTATATTCATTTTATTCGATTTGATAAATAATAATTAAAGGATTTTATTTTTATAGTGAATAAATATTTAATATAATAAAATTTTTATGTAAAAGTTTTTAAGTTGTATATACATAATTAAATTTTATATTATTAAAATATATTTTTTTGTTATATAATTTTTAATATTAATGTTTTATTTACAATATAATGCAGATTTATATTTAATTATTAAATTTTTATAAAAAAAAATATTAAAAGATTTAATTTATCTATACTAAATATCGATTAATATTTTATTTTAGTCATTATATACGAGTAACGTTCAAAATGTATTTATATTAAAGTCTTTAATTTAAAAAAAAATATTTTATTTTAATTCTTTAGAAAATTTTTATCTAAAAATAAATTACAACTGAGGTATATTAATTAAATAAAAAAATTACCTACTTTTTACAAAATAAATTATTTACATTTATTCATAATAAAATTTATATAAGAATCATTGACTAATATAATATCAAATTATTTTTTTTTATTTTTAAAATTAAGTAAATTATTTATATAAATCATGGTATAATCTATTTTAAATTAATTTTTAATTTAAAAATCTTTTTATTTGAGTATTAAAAATTTAGTAATATTATTTTATCATCCAATGAATCAGCGATGGTATTTAAAATAAGTCAGGATCTATTATTCAATTAATTAATTTGCTACTATATATTAAAAAATAAAATATAAATAAATAAATAAATTTTGTTAAATAATTCTTATATTATACAAAGATAATTATATATAAAAAAATATCTATTCTTTAGTAGGAAAATATTTATTTTTTTTCTATTATATTTTTTTAAAATATTATATATTTTTTACATTAGGCTCTTTATAATCTAACTTTTAATATTTATTTTGTTATTAATGTTTGCTATTTTTATCTTAAATAAGTAACTTTTATAGTTATTTTTGATTCGACCATTATAAATATAGTAAATAATAAAAGAATTTTAATTAATTGACTATAAAACATTTCTAATTCTTACTTGTGTCTTTCTAATTATTACATTTTTTATGAAAATATAAATCTTTATTTATTTCTTTTTTTATGGAATAGTTTACCTAATTTGTTGCTTTATATATCCTGTAAAGAAGGATGTGAAATACAAATAAATTCAACTCTATATATGTTTCAAACCGTGTTCTTAATTCTTCTATAAACTAATATACTCAATTAATGAAAGCTTGCATTTAATTTCTAGTAATTTAATTTGACGATTCTCATTCACATAATTTTAGATTTATAGCATAATTTGTCTATAGCATTAAATACATTATCATAAAACAAAATTATAAGTGAAATCTGCACACCGTATCTTTAAATCATTTAATACCAAACATAAAATAACTTATTTCAATAACAAAATTAATTATATATATAAATTAATATTTGAATTATCTTTATATGAAAAATTACAAAATGAATGCCAATGATAATGTCGATTATAACAGCTATAACATTGTTTTTGTAATTCATCAGTGATATAAAATCTGCTTATAGGTGATTTTAATTATTAAAATTCATTTTAATTCTTCAATGATTATTATTTTCTTTGAAATATAGGATATTTTATAGAAAATTTGACAAAATAATGGTAAGCTATTTTTTTTACTTTGATTTTTAAATACATTTCAATAATATATAACAGATATTTTAAGGTTTATTATATATTTCAATTACAAGAATTTCGTTATTAATAATTAGTTTTAGAACTAGACTAATTAATTTTGAAACATGTATAAAATTAATGTAAATATATTTATAGTTAATGAAACATTTATAAATAATTCAAATAGCATAAAAATTTCTTTTTTCTCAGTTTTATTAAAATATGATCGAATTTAATATTTGCTTACAAAGCTTATGAACTTATATATTTTTATCAATTTTCAGATTTCTAATTTTTTCTATAATACCATATTGTTTTTCATGTAAAATTTATATCCTTTAAATTTTTTCAAAAATAAATAAGTACTTAATAAATGTTCTATAATTAAGGATTATAAGATATCAAGTCTGTTATATTAAATAGAAATGTTCAAACAAAATTTAGTACGATATAATTATTGATAAAAGCTCATACTAAAGGATAAATTTTTATGTAGCTAATAATCTCAATATAATAATTACCAAAATAGTTTTCTAAAATTTCAATATTTTTAATAAATTTAATATTTTTTAATTGATTGAATTCAGGTTATATTAAACCATAAAGAATCGGGAACAAACAAATGTAGAATTTTATAAGTTTCCCCATTTATTATAATGGCCTTGTTAACTAATTTAGTATTTTTGTTTAATTATTAAATAATATCATTATATATTATTTTCCTACAGTAATTTTTGGAACAGTATACTTATATCTTTATTAAAAATTATATAAATATTTATTCTTTTAATTTGTAGTTTATTATATGGTAAATCGAAGTTAAATTTTAGATATAATGATTATCAATGGAACTTAATAATAATAGAATCATATAAATATATTCAATTTATATAATTAGGTTGAGTTAATATTTTTTAAAAATTATATATATTTTTAATGTATTTTCAACATGAATTTTAAAAAATTCATTCTTATAGTGTTAAAAATAGCTATTTAGATATAGTTCCTTGTATCAAGAAAATACGAAAATATATTTATATTGTTAAATGAAAACTAAATTTTTCTTTTAGTGAATACGTAAAAATCAAAGCATCCCTTTAGATTATTTTATAAAAAAAATGATTAATATTTTTGAAGAAGATAATTTTTTATTATTATAATAAACCTAATTTCCTACATGTTTTAATAAGATCAGAAAAAAAACTCATATTTAATCTAATGAATAAAAAGGAGTTTTCTTATTGCATTTCTGTTATTTCAAATTTTTTTCTGTTTCTATTATCGCATTGATTAATAAATATTATATATTCTCTACATAAATTTACCATTTATTATTAATTATGTTAAATCAAACTTTTTCAGAATTAATAATAATAATAGTTATATACTTTTAAATGGTTAGAGATAAATGGAGCTAAAAATTTGAAAATAACATAAATATGAAAATCTAATTTAAAAAAGTAAAAAATATTATTTCAGTATTTAAAAAAGAATTTGAATTTTGAAATATGTTATTTTTCACATAAAACTTTTCTTTTGTATTCATAAAAATCACTCTAACGTGTTATATTTCATTCTTAATAAAGTGTATTTTCTATGTTTTAATATTCATTTAAGTGTAAAATTTGAATAATTTAACTCAAATCTATCAAAAAATAGTTGTGTCCATTCAAATAAAACAATATATGCATGTTAATTTAATTCATTGATTAAAAATGTTACATTAATTAAATTTTAATACAAATCATTCTTTTTAAAAAAATAAATATGGTATGATAATTTGTTTTTAATTTATTTGTAATTAAAAAATATATAAAATGATGAACTCATCCTAAAGAGATTTTAAATTTGTTCTTAATTAATAATTAATTAAATTAAATAAAATATTTTTTTCGCATAATTTCAATTAATTCATAAGGTTCATTTATAATATTAAACGTGTTTATTGACCTTAAATAATTTAATTTAAATTCAAATTAATCTCTGTGACCTAATAATAATCTTTTCCTAGAAAATATTATATAATATAATTTATGTGACAAAAGTTACCACGACTTATTTAAACTTAAAATATAATAAAAATTTTATAAACGATTTAATTGCTTATTATAAAAATCAATAAAATAATAAATGTGATTATAAATGTTTTCAATTCTACTAGCAATACCTTTCAAACCAAAATAAGAATGATTCAGATTAAAATTAAAATGGAAAAAATAAATTTAATTTAAATATTTTTTAATTACATCGAACATTTTATAATATAATTTACCACAATCTTCAACCTAATATTAATTTAATAATTTCCCATTTTATCTGAATAAATAGTTTTCAATTTGTTGACGTACCATTTTTACTAATATCTAATAATTACCAAAACAATTTTGGTTACTATTAAATATTACAGAATATAGTGGAGTGATATTAAATTAATTCCAGTTTCTCTAAAAGTTTTATAAATTAATTAGATTTTATAAAATGTAATATCAAAAATTATAGCAATATTTCTTTAATCCTTGTTTCCCAAATATTAAAATAATTCTGATATATAAACTAGAAATGATTCAGTATTATAAAATTTATTTGAGATTTAATTGAAACTTATGTTGTATTTAATCATACTCAGCCATAAACCAATATTTCTTTATCTTAATGAAGTAACAAAATATTTCGGTTATATTGGTTCAAATTCCTCTCCATATTCTATTCTGATTGAAAACCCAAGACATGATTTTATTTACAGTCAAATTTATTTTATATTATTTAAATAAGTAAATTTACAATTTGTTTATTGTATTTTTTAAGTTTTTATAATATTTTACTGATGCTTTTTAGTTTTAATTATTTCAAAGAATAATTATACGTAGTAATTTATAAGTTTATAACATTTATTATTAATAAGATTTTATATAGCTTTTAATAAAATTAAATTTTTGTAACTTACTATTTAATTAAAAAATTCTTTTATTTGTGGAAAATTTATTTCATTTCTATGCTACTTTTCAAAATTTGCAAACCAGTAAAGATTTTTAAAATCTATTTGTATATTTAAAATTAGTAAATTGTAAATATCAGAGATATTTTGTTTGGGATCCTTCTGATACAGAATATTATTGACTGCTAAATTTTTTTTGTCATTTATTTTTTTTTCCATTTATTTATAAATTTTCTGGTAAAAATATTCATACATTTAATTAAATCATTTATGAAAATATCTTTTTTAATTTTTAATAAATTTGAAAATATATAATATAGGATTTACGATCTTTATAATAATTGTTGAAATCATTATAATAATTTTTGAAATCAAAATCATAAACGTTGCAATCGTTATAATAATTGTTGCAATCAATATCATAAATGTTGCGATCTTTATAATAATTTTGCAATCAATACCGTAATTGTTTCAAACGTTATCATAATTAGTGCAATCAATATCATAATTATTACAATCAATAACATAATTGTTTCAATGAATACAATAATTGTTGCAATCGTTATAGTAATTGTTGCAATCGTTAAATTATTGTTTAAATCGATATCAAAATTGTTTCAATCGTGATAATATTTGTTGCAATCAATACAATAATTGTAGCAATCGATATATGAATTGTTTCAATCGTAATAATATTTGTTAAAACCAATTCATAGTTTTTTCAATCGTTATAATAATTGTTGTAATCAATTCATAGTTTTTTTAATCGTTAAAATAATTTTTCCAATAAATATCATAATTGTTGCGATCTTTATAATAATTGTTGCAATCAATACCATAATTTTTTCAATCGTTATCATAATTATTGCAATCGTTATAATAAATGTTGCAATCTTTACATTAAATGTTGCAATCAATATCATATTTTTTGCAATCTTTATAATAATTATTGCAATCAATATCATGACTGTTGCAATCCTTATAATAAATATGTCAATCAATATCCTAATTGTTACAATCATTATTATAATTGTTACAATCAATATCATAAACTTTGAAATCAATAACATAAATAAAAAAAGAAGAATTAAAACAAAAATTATAAAAACAAAAAAAAAGCATTTTTTATCAATTAATAAGCAGATTTGATTCCATGCGTAATAAATAACTTAACATTTTCCTATACAAAAGCAATATAATAATTAAAAGAAATTTTATAAAATTTTTAAACTATCAATGATTTCAATTATCTTTTTAACTCAACTTCTGTTTGGAACGTACTATTTAATTAATTATAAAAAATATTTTCTATTTGATTAAGAAATTGTAAATACGGTTCCAGCTACTCAATTTTATACTAGGTTATTTTTCTTCCTTTTGCAAACCCTTATGGTGATGGATTCTGGCATTTTTTATAAGAAGAATTGATAACTAATGTCAAAACTTAAGCATTAAACATTAATTTTACTCAAGCATTGCTTAAAATTTTTCCCATATATATCGTTTTTATGAAATTTATGGTAAACCATACCGTATTTATTCATGACTGTATGATTGGCATGTTCCTGCATTGAGTCACTTGAACCGAGAGATATTAAGACTTTCCTTTTATCTATTTACCTTGGCTCTGTCTATAACAACTGCGAATCCAACTTTATCTATTAAGATAAAGATTTAGTCATCGTTTTCGATTTCAAATACACCATAACTAATCGCATAATCGGATCTTTTCTTAATTTTTGTTTCACAATTTTTTCGTTACGGTACCAATTTTACACGTTTTAAAGCTTATTAGAACGAAGAAAACACCCTATTTATTGTAATACTGAATGCCTGTAAACTATGTGTTGTACTAATTTATTCTACCATTTTTCCTAAAGTAGCCCAACAATTTTCATTGACAAATGCTATGAAGCATTCCTTGATAGCTAGAATTAACTTAGTTTGCTTATCATAACTCTATTTGTCTAATTACTACTCCTTTTGTCAAGCATTTTTTATGATACTTTAGACATTTTTGGTAGTTAAAATTGTAATTGGGCTAATTACCGCCATCCAATTACCTTTCAGTGTTTTAGCAATTATGCCCTCTATATCATTATCAAAAACAATTATTTTTTTCAGAATATGGCTTAAGCGTCTTTCTTTGTGTAGCAGGTACTATTTTCGGTTCCGCTTTTTATGTCTTTGCGATTTCCGATCACGGTTTCCAGGTCGCAAACTATTTTCTCGTCAATGAATGTGTTGAAATATTGGTCAAGCGGCATGGGTATGTGAAAATAATTTTCTTTTATATTTGTTTGAATCGTTAAATTATTACTATTATGGTTAATTGAGCTTGTGCTTTCCAAGACTGGTAAAAGAATCCTTTTTTTATAATATTTTCATTTATGATAGTGATTGCAACGTTTACGATATTGATTGCAACAATTATTATAACGATTGCAACGTTTATGATATTGATTGCAACAATTATTATAACGGTTGCAACGTTTATGATATTGATTGCAACAATTATAATAACAATTGCAACGTTTATGATATTGATTGCAACAATTATTATAAAGATTGCAACAATTATTATAACAATTTCAACAATTATGATATTGATTTCAACAAATAACATAATAAACGGAAAAACCTATAATAAAGATTTTTTCAAACATTGATAAATATTTTTGGTATTTTTACTTTATATATTTTCAAAAATAAAATTTTACTTTCTTATATTAAAATAATGTAAATTTTTTATTGTTTAATATTATGAATTTAGTAAAAAATTAAATTAATATAACTTTATTCAATCAGTAGTATAACAAAGGTATCTTTAGATACTTTTATAAATAAAGATATATTTCTGATTTTACATAGAATTCTAATTTAATTATTTCCAGAATATTAAATTAAATAAATTGTTTATTAATGAATTAAGTATTATCTAAATTTTAATAAAAAAAAACCTAACTATAAAGAAATTTCATTAAATCTTTTTTCTACTTAATTTAATTATATATTTCGAATTACCCAAAAATTTTTCCAGTATAATTTAAATTACTTATTTTATAAATAAATAAATTTATATAAGTTCTTTGATATACAAATTAATTAAAATAGGTATATTTTATTTGTTAGTTTAAAATTTAAATAATATTACTAATTCAATAAATAATATATTGAGACTTACTAGGTTTATTTACAATTATTATTAAAGAAATTTGACCATATAGTCAATTGTTATTTAAGGAGGCAATTTAAGACGTGGGAAACAACAAATGATATTTGTTTTGTTAAATTTTCCATTAATTAATGCTTAATTGTACCAAAAAAAAAGCTGAATTTCCTCAAATGTAGACTACTATAAAAGCAGAAATCTTAAATAGTGTTTTTAATACTGTTTAAATATTGCTAAGATAACATATTTTAATCATAAACAAGAAAAAACTGTATTAAATTATGAAAATATCAACAAAATCACCCTTTTAAATAATAAGATATGGGTATAAAAATATAGATTTATGGAATGTTATTTTTCGATCAAAATTTATTCAAAACAAGCCCAGCATTTAATATTAGCATCTTTTTACATGGTAAATATTTATAAATTATAATAGAAAATATATATTGACATATCTGATGATGAGAACAATTTATAAATTTAAATAATAAATGCAAAAATATTTTTAGTTTCCAATTTTTAAGAGATCATTTAGATTTGGTTTAGGAAATTTAAAAAAAGAAATAATATAATAAAAATTTAATTTTTTAGTATCATCTACTATTCAAAGAGTAAATATTTAAATTATTTAGAATTCTTACATTGTTAAATATAACAAGAATATTCAGTTATAGATTATGAAATAATTAGAGAATTTAAGATTGAAATGCCTTATAAATTTTCTTTTAGAAAGTAATTAGATTTAAAAATATAAAAAAGCTGAATCTGATAGCTATTTTTGACATAAAATTTATATTAGGATTGTCTTATTGATGATAAAAAGTAACTTTGGTAATATTTTGTTAAATTATATAAAATATCCTTTTTTAAAATAAAATTCTGATCATTAATATTATTTTGATGATGAATTTTCAAGGATTTGTAGAAAATTAATTTAAAGTAGAAATAGAAGCACTCGAAATTGTAATTGATTAACAATAAAATAGTTAATTTATTTATTCATTCTGAATTTTAAATATAGCAAATTATTGTAAGAGAGTTTAATAAAAATAATTTATTTCATTTTGTCATTTTATAATAAAAATTTGCCTTTATAAGTTAATTTATAATAATTTTATTCATTTAAAAAAAAATAATCTTAATTTCTTTTAAATGAATAATATTGTAGTAAACAAACTATATTTTAATCTAAAAATTAAGAAAAACATAAAAATTAAGAAAAATAGTTGCATTTAAATTATTATATTTTGTTTATTAGAGTATTTAATATTATTGTGTTGAAAAAATTTTTAAAGGAAAAAATCACTTACAAAAATCTAATTAATTCCTAAATTTGATACTTTATATTATTTAAATACAGGACTGAAATAATTTGTTATTCAAAGTCAGTTTTCTCTATAGTACAGGAATTTTTAAAAACATTTTTATCAAAATATTATACTTAACATGTAATCAAGTTAACTAAAAATACAGTTAATATCATTTATGTATTTTAATCCTTTTAAAATTTAGAATATATGTATTCTTATATGAAATCAAATATTTTATAATTTTTAAAGTTCAAAAATAAATTATTTATAGTGTTTTTGATATATCTTAATTTCTAATTATATAGGGTTTTCCGATCCTTAACGGCATCTTTCCAATCGTTAATGACAAAATAAAATAAAAAATTATTTTGAAAAGTTTTCCCGATCATTACGGAATTTTTCCAATCGTTAACGACAAATACAAAAACAGACTATAAGAAAATAAAATATTTTTATTACAATATAATTTCCCGTAATCTTGATCGCTCAACATATTTTAACAATTTTCAAAAAAATCAGTTATAGTCATTTTCAGTTATTTCGTACAATCCATTCATAATAAATGTTTCTATTTCTCTCTCACTCTTTGCTCCGCATCTTACAACATAATTCTTCCATTTTGAAAAACAAATTTCAATTTGGTTTAGAAAGGGTGAATATGAAGGTCAATATTCAATAAAAATTCTCCACTATCAATAATCACCCTTAACCCATTAAAATGATAAATTTTTGCATTTTCATTAATAAAAATTGGCCTTGTAATTTCTTTATTCATACAAACTTGTTTCAAATCAATTAGATACTATTTAAAATTATCACCAGTTACTGGTCTGTTGTTAATAAAATGATTAATCATACCGTATTTGTTCATCGATGCCATAATTGAAATGTTTTTTGATCTTATTGAAGGTGTGGCAACATAAAAAGATGTTCCAAACAAAGCCTTACCTCTTTTTGTACGAGTAGACACACAAAATTCGACTTATTCAATAAATATAAAATTATTGTCATTTAACTCTAGATGCATATTATGAAAGATTCCCTAATATTTATAAATATATATCATATTTCCAGTGTTGTTGAAGAATTCCTTCTATCAGGAATATTTACAAATTATTTCAGAGAGTGATGGAAATCACGTAAACATTTAGCAATTGTTTAAACATTTAAATTTAGTTACAAATCACTCTCTGCATATTCCTTAGATGTTTTTAATGAAATTGTTGGGTTTTAATCTACTTTTGTTTGTATAAAAATTCTTTTTTCATTTATAATTTTTGTTCCTATATCACCAAAACGAACATTTTCTGTTATTCTTCCTTCTTTCTTAAATGTCAAATTTATTCCGAAAATTGTCGATCTGGGCAAGTTCATTTAATTAGAGATCGAACATTCACGCAAACAATTTAAATAATGATTTACGATGTAGCTCTTTCTGTTGATGTTATTAACCATCTTCTTCGAATGTCTCTGGACATTTATGTGTGTAAAATCAAACTAAAATTATCATCATTAGAGTTAATTTCATCATCGGAGTTCATGGGTTCTATAAAATTATATATGTTTTTGTATTCATAACACAATTAATATCAAATAATAATATATTTTTTGTAGTTAACGATTGGAAAAATGCCGCTAATGATCGAGGAAGATGTTTAAAATAATTTTTTTATATAATTTTGTCGTTAAATATTGGAAAGATGCCGTTAACGATCGGAAAACCCTATATCAACCTTTGATATTTTAAGAATATGATTTTCTTTTTAATATATAATATATTTTTTACACATCAAAATCTTATTAAGAATTCATAATGAGAAAGAAACCTATTTTTGTGTAACATTATGATATTTTACTTCAGAAATTGCTATTATGGGTTTTATAAATTCTCATCATAATATTTAAAAGTTTTAGTTTTAAACGAAATATTACAAAAATAACAATATGCTATTCAAATGTTGATTCTAATTTTTATAGTGTCATTTATTTTAATAAAATTTATAGTTTTTTCTTCAACTTTCTTAATTAAGTTTTAATTTTAAATAGAGATAATTAAAGATCACAAATTGACTACATGTGTCAAAAATTTACAAAAAAAACATCCTAATTGATTAAATTATGACTTTTAAATTTAAATCAATATTTTGAAAAATAACATTTTTTAATATTTATTTCTTTATATAATTCAAATTATTATTTGATGATTGGTAACATATCATGTTATAGTTCATTTTTCTTATTTTTTATTTTTCCATATTTCACTAACATTATAGATTAATGTTATCAGTTCTAATATTTTAATTTAAATGAGTAAAATAAATGATATAAAGACTAATATTATAAAATTTCTTTTGTCTTTAGTTCTAAAGAAAATTGTTGAAAAATAAATAATGGATTATTAATAATGAACATAAATCTGTTAATTAAATTAATTTGAAAACATTATATATTTAATAATATTTTTAAACGATAGTTTAAATTTTCAGATTGATTAAATTATAAATGTATACAATAATTAAAGACAAATTTAAATATATTTATAGAAAGCTTCTAAAACTTTTCTTTTACAAATAATGAAAATTAACTACTTTTGATATTACAAATTTATTACCAAAATTGAGTTAATTTTATATAAGTTGAATCATTTAAAATCTTCATTTTTTATTTACTATAGCAAATTTACATAAAAGATTGCGAAAACAGTATTAAAATAAAATTATAAAAATTAATATTATTAAAAAATAATACTATTCAATTCCAAGATTTCAAAGAAACTAAACTAAAATAAATAGATTTAATATTATTTAAATTATAAAACTAATAATTATTTCATTGTATAATAATCATCTTCGAGTTTTTATGCGCATAAATTATGTGTATGAAACCTAATATTTTCCATGACTAAAAATAAAAATTATCTTTGCCTTTGAATGCAATTAAATTAGAATTTTACTTATAAGTTTTACAAAATATGTATTTAAAATATTTTATAGAACTTATTGTAATCTTTTTGAAAAATTTATAAATTTTTATTAGTATATTAGTACTATCAGCGCTTATTTTATGTTTTTTATTTTATAATAAATAATAAGAAAATAATGTGTCCCCATATCAATAATTTATTTATAAAAATATTTTTTATTCTTTTATTAGAAATAAAATCATTACCTATTTAATAATTAGTTTCAATAATAATAGTGGGGAACTATTAAACGGGTGTTTAATGAAATAAAAAAATAAAATGGATCATTTTCACATTATTTCCTTTATTCGATAGAAATAGGTCCCATAAGCATCTAGGATTTTTTTCCAACGATTAGGTTAATCATATATACCTTTTTGAAAAAACATCCTTATTTTTTGATTCAGTAAACAATTCAAAGTCTTTTATTATATAATTTTGGTTATTGTATTTTTTTATTTTAAAAATAATTAATAATTATGAAAAGGTAGTAATCGTTCGATGAAATATTAGATTAATATGGAGAATGTGGTAAAATTTTATTTTATAGATAATTTAATTTGTCAAAAGTAATCGAAACTTAAAAGGGTCTAGCCTTATCGTAGAAAAAATTGGCCATGCCGATTGAGCAATGCTGGTTGTTTTTTTTAAGTTTCATGTATGATATCAATTTCAAGACAATAAGACATCAATTTTATCTTTTTCTCGAGGTTGATGAAAGGAATAATTGATCACTTCTTGGCCATTACACCATATTTTTACCATAATTTTTTTATGAATAATCGCTTTTGGGGTGTGTTCTGGGTGCAATCTTATTTATCGATTATATTGATCGTTATCGATTGTCATACAAAATCCACTTTTCATCACAAGTGATGATTTGGTGTAAAATGGCAACCAATTATTGTGAAGTAAGAAAGATGCTCACTTATTTTCAAGGTTGATCATCTGGAGTTCGGTCAATATGTATAGCAAATATGAATCCATTTTCTTATACTGTATTAATTCTTCTCAAATGTTTTAACACAACTGTATGACTAGTTCTTAGTTTGGACTTATGTTTTCAAATAGATGTATGTATATTGAGCTCTACAGTTGTCCTTAATTTCTTATAATCAATATGGGCCAGTAGTCTACCTTAAGGCTTAAATAACATACTCAAATTCTGAAAACGACATTTTTGGAACTAGTATCGAACATTTTTCATCGGTTGATCCATCCCCTAATGCATGATTAATATTTCTTGAGGCTTGAACTGCTGTTCAATTAAATTTGAACTAAATCAAGAGAGTAGATGCAAATTTGCGTTTTGTTTCCTTCTGGTTTAGGACAAAAATAAAATAAAAATGAGATCCCAACACAAAATAATATTTACAAAATGATTAAGGGTACTACCTTTAAGTGTTATAAATAAAAATATTGAATACCATTTACAACATATCCCTTCAAATGGCAGATGAACACAGATTTAACAAAAACGCCTGTTTAATAGTTTTTAATTATTTCTGAATTAAATTTCACAAAAATTTTTTGAAATTATTTAAACTTAGCCAATAAAATTTAAATGGTAACTAAATTTTTAACAAATCTATATATTAAACTATGATTTACACAAATAAATAAAAATCATTTTCTATATCAATCTTTATTTTTAAATTTAAATTTAATTTTTTTTTAATAAAAACTTTAAATATTGATATTTTAAGTGAACTAAATATTACTGTAATTAGTTGTCATTATGTTTTATACAAGTAACAATAATTATCAGTAAAAACTTATTTAAAAACTAAATGTATAATTTATATTTTTATCTTTAATGTTTGGTACATTTATAAATATAATATCTTTCAT
>CAKKLC010009532.1:0-10041 GCA_918559645.1 Ceratonova shasta | reverse complement strand
TAACCATCATGGAATATAATAGTATTTACATAATAATATGAAAATAAAATTTTTAAAAGTTATAAACATCAATTTCAAAGTCAATAGAAAAATCTTTGGTTAAATAATTGTTATTTCTTTTATTTTTTTTTTAAATAATTTGAAATATTGAATTATATTTTTTTTGCTTAATTTTGCTTATATCAAAAGAAAAGTTTTTCAAATAATTATAAAATTTAAGCATAAAATGTGTTTAAATTAATTTGAAAATGACTTAATGGTGCCATCAAAAAAAAAATCATTGAAATTATAAATATTATTATCACTATGATATAAAAAAGTACAATAAATCGTTCATTTGGTGTAACTGATCTTTCGTATTAAAAGATGCTTTAGGTTTTTAAATATTTTATTAAATGCATTGGAGTATCATCATAAATTCCAGGTATAAAACTCGAAATGACATTTCATTTTTTATTTTTTAATCATAACAATCTAAGTTTGAAAAGATACAGTCAAATCAATTTGCTTAGCATCCATCTTTGAAGTCATTTTCAATCCATGTATTTGTTCAAATCTTTCTTTTTTTAACAAATTCTTCATTAATATTATTAAATTATATCAAAACTTAAATTTAAGCAAAATTTTGATCATGCAAATGTGAAATTCGGTTAAAAAATATTTCTCTGAGTCAATAATTAAAAAAAACTTTGAAAATTTTTTTTTATTACTACTATATTTACTTCCTTGTTTAATATTTTTGTCTAATTTATATACACATCCTTTATGTCCTAGAACTTCTTTTGCTGTTTTTCTTATATGCAAAAATATTAGCTATGATTCGATATATTTTTGTTAATTCTATAGGAGGAAAAAACTTACGTTATCTAATGAATTAAAAACCACATCCAATTTATAAATATTCTCTGATTTTTGAAATTTTTTTACGTTATATTTCTTAATTATTAATAAATTTTTGAAAGGAATGATATAGAATAATTCTTCTATAAGATACATAAAATTATAATATAATTTTGTATTAAAAATCATTTATTTTATTATTAGTTAAAAATCACACTTAAATGAGAACAATTAATTAAAATATTTATTTTAAAATCAAAGAAAATAAATTAATTTTGAGTATAAAAATTAATTTACTAATTATATTATTAATTTGTTTCATTGAGTTGGTTTAAAATTATATTCTTTTATCTTTAAAATCAGAAATTATTAAAATGAAGAATAATAATAAAGAAATATAAATTAAATTTATTAAATTATATAATAAAGAGATTCAAATTTTTAAATGACTCTAAAATTAGTAAATCTATGTCAAACAATTAGATTTTAGGCAAAAATTTTATATCTAAATAATTTTATATAGATAAAATTATACTTATGGTTTTTCCAGTATGATAAATGATACAAACATATTTGATAATAATAAATATAATATTAATACTATTATACTTTATACAATTAAAATATTAGTGTTTTATAAATTAAATATAACTTGTTAAAAATATCTTTTTTATTATTAGGACAACTGGGAAAATGCAAATCAAAATCAAAAAAATTCCACAATTTATCTAAAAATTAATTAAATATGCAAAAAATTTAAAAAAAATCAAAAAAATGCAAAAAAACACAAAAAAAAATGCAAAAATTTTAGAAAAATTAAAAAAAAATAATAATAAATAATAAAAATTATTAAAATTATTAAAATTTAATTTAGTTGAAGAGCTCTTTAAAATCATTTATATAATCTGATTATTAAATTTGTGCAATTTTATCATCCCAGAAAATGTTTTAATAAAAAAAATTATTTCAAGAAATTTTCCTGAACAAAGTATTTACTATTTACTAAAACTTTCTTAATTATTGAAAACATTTTTCCTGTTATTGAGGTCATTGGATATTTCCCAAGATTTAAATAACAGAAAGGAGAAATTGAGGTATCAGAAATAAGAGTAATAGTCGTAAAATCAATTTTTTGTTAATCTCCGATCTTAATGATATTTTATTTTTCCAGGATCTTCTTTAAATTCAAGATTAATTGTACCATCGTAGCCAGTTCTGATAATGTGCTTCCACTATTTAAAATTATTTAATATTGGAATCAAACTCTTATAAAAGTTTTTCAAGTCCTTAAATTTCCTTATCAAATTGTTACATACAAATACTTATTTTCGTCTTTCAAAAAGCAACCCTTCAGGTAGTCAGGATTTTAAAAAAGATTTAACTTGTGGAAAATTGTCTGCATTAGATAACGTCATTTTGATCAAACTAGACCACCTTTATTACTATATCAGTGTGGACAGCCGATACTTTCCAATTTTGAAATCATTCTACTATTATTATGTGCTTCTACTCTTAATAATGCATTAACATAATCTTTATTTAAATATTTCGATTTTATCTTTACTACACAATTATGAATTTAATGTGAGAGGCGTTTAATATATAAAACAGGAGGATATATTTTTATAATTTCATTTATCGCTTTGACGATATAAGTAGCGCAATCTAAATTTATCATCTCTAAATTATTACATGTAGTGTTTTTTTTAATTGCATCTTGTTGTGAACGATTAACCAATTTGAATCCACATTACTATTTTATTTTACAGAGTCAAGTTAAAAAATATTTTCTTTAAAATCTACACCTTCAAATTAATATTTTAGCCTATTTACAAGCTTTTATTTCAGAATAGTCTAAAATAACAAAAAAAAATTATTTACGCAATTTTCTTTAATTAGCAAAAGAATTTCAAATACAGAACATTAACTTGAGATCAATACGTAGTTTCTGAAATCAAGGGATGATCCGTAACGTTCAAAAGACTATTCAATTCTTGATTTCTTAATTTATAAAAGGTAATCTATGTTGAAAGAAATGCAGTTACAAGCATCTTAGAGAACTCTGCTTTTGCAACAACTAAAAAAGTTTGTCATTTTACACTTCCAAATAATTCTAAAAGGGTCATACTTTCGAGCTTTCTTTGGGATTTCCAGCTCAAATCGATAGCAGACTTTCTTTGATGATTTATTATAGAGAAACCCTATTAGGATACTAGTGTTGTGTTTGGAGCCATTGTGAACTCTTTTGCATACTTTTTAGCATACATTTTGGATATTTGTTAATTCTTTTACAGATGAAAACGGTTTTTAATAATATTTTTTATCATTTAAAAATGAAAAAATTTATAGAAAAAATCCAAAAATATCGAAACTTAATTTTGTTTGCCTTTTGGTTGCTCTATTTATTATATTTTATTAGATCTTGTTTATATAGTATTATTTTATTTATTATTATCCATCCTCAAATCTTTTTTTTTAGAAATAATATTCTTACAGTCGATAAAATAATGTAAAAACAGAGGATTTAAATAAGTAAAAAACTAGTATTTTCATATTGAATAATAAATAATATTAATAATTAATACTAAAATATTATTTATAAAAAGGACTATAATAAAAAAATCTAATTATATACTTATTTATATAATTAATATTAAAATAATTAAACACATCAAAGCAATTTTTAAAAAATAAAAAAAGTCTTAAAAATTCAAAATAATTAGTTAATATTTTTTTTAACATTAATCCTGATAAAAAAATTAAAAAATAAATAAATTTAATACTGATAGCATTCAAAAATTAAAACAGGTTACATTTTAATGTAATTTTATATCAAATTACTGTTTTAATTACTAAAACATACAAAAATAACTAATTATCTTAAAAGTACTATATTACGAATAATTGAATCTGAAATTAAGCAAAATTATTACTAAAGATTTTTTTAAATTATATAAATATTTTAACATTAATAGAAATGATATCGATACAACACATATCAGTAGTTCTTTTTAAAATTATAGATAATTATTTATTAGAAGACGAACATTAATTTTAATTATAGAACATTATTAAAGTTACTTTTTAAATTCCTCTTTTAATAAGATTATTTTTAATGTTTATTTTTCTTATTTAAAATTCAAAATTTAAAAAAAACAAAGGATTATATAAAAAAATATGATTCAATATTAAATATAAAAAATATATTTATTAGAGGATTCATTAATTTTTATTTCAAAATAAATGGATTATTGTGTAATTATTAAATATTTTTCAACTTCAACTTAAAATCATATTTATAATAAATTATTGTTATTGATTTTCAATTTATTTACATAATTAATATATAAGCAATATAATATTAATTTCTATATAATTATATCCGTATTGATATTATTAATATAATAAAAATAATTTATATCATTATAATTAATTAATAAATTAAATTTAATTAAAATTGATTGATTTATTTAAAAATATATTAATAAAATATGTCATAATTTTAATTTTGTTTTAAAGAAAAAAATATTTTATATTTTTTAAATAATATTAAATTTTATCAGCTATTTTAGTGTACTTTATTATTATTTTATTGTTTTTAATCTTATAAAATTAATATAAATCTTGCCCATTTTCTAATTATATAATCATAACTTTTAAATTTAATTAAATTTTAAGTAATTAATACAAGCATAATATGCCAATATAAATAACATTAATCAAAAATTTTTTTATTCTTAATACAAAGTTATAATAATATAGAATATATTTATTCAAAAATAAATTAAATTAAAAAAATAATACTTCAACGCTATTTAATTATTTATATATAAGTATTATAATACATTCTGATTATAATTTCAAAATGTTTTATTTCGTTTTTTTTATACATTTAATAATAAAATTGGACATTTTTAATTATTAAAGATTTATCTATTTAGTCATTGCATTATTGCTAGTCTTAATATAATTTATATTATTTATTAATAATCCTTTTCTAATACATTTTATTTGAAATTATATATTAAAATAAAATAAATTTTTTAAATAAAAATGAAGATAATTAGCGGAATTTTTATTACATTATAAAGTTGGATATTATTGAAACTGTTTTCTATTAATATTTTATTAAATAAGTAGATTATTATTAAATTAAAACATTTAAAAAATTTAGTTCTACTTTAATATTCATAAAATTTTTTTGATTTTATATAAATATAAATATTTTTAATGTTTAAAGATTATTGAAAAATTATATATTTAAATATTTCATATAGATAGAATATAAATACTAGTATCAGATCTATATAAATAATTCAAAATTTTTATTTAGAATTAAAATATAATAATTAGTTAATATTATTATAAATGTAAAATAGTATAAAAAATTAATTTTTAATAATTAATATAGTGTTTCTTTAATAAACAGAAAACAAGATAAATAGTAACTGACTACAGTAAATTATTAATGAAATTTAAAATACAAAATCATAAACGGTATTTTATCATGTTAAAAAAATTCAGTAAGCAAATTCCAAAAAGCTATTATTTTAACATTCATAATTTAATAATTTTTAGTTTAATAAATAATTACATATAAAAATCTTTGAAAATCTATAATATACAATTTTTATTAAAATAATAATATATTTTAAAAATTTTAAATATGTGATTATCAGTTTTCAATAATATTAAATATTTATATATACATATATAAATATAAATATATTTTTAATGTTACATTTAATAAAAGTTGATAAAAAATATGATGTTATAATGTCAAGAAATTAAAAATAATTATATTATAAAAAAATAACTAAATTGATGAATATTCAGAATTATGCTTATATAATAAATATATTAATTTTAGAAATAGATGAATGAATATTTATATAAATATATATATATATCTGTAAATAATTTAAACTAATTATAAGCTATACACAAGCAAAATAATTAAAGAAAATTTAATTAATAAAAACGCAAACTTACAGAAAAAACCAGGGTTAACGTTAGATTTTAAAACCTAATCTCACATATTTATTTCTCAACCAATATTTGATGATATTTTTAAAATTTAAATTAAATTTATTTAAATCTTTTTAAATATATTTATATTGCTTTAATCGATTAAAATAATTCTCGTTTAAATATTCAATAATAACTAATTAGACATTGGAAAGCTTAGAAATTAATTACAAAAGAATAATTTTGACTTCAAAACAAAATTATTTTTATTTTTATGCTTATTTAAAAATAATTTTATATTTAAATATTTAAGTCATTTTAACTGATTTATATGATGAATTATAATTTATAATGAAGTATCATATAAGATTTTTAAAAACTGTTTGTAATTAATAAAACAATCAAAAATTTTAATACATACAGTTTTTCATTTATTAAATATAAAAAGCTCTTGATTATTCTAAACAATTATATTTTTTAATACTAATACTAGTGTATGGAAAATTTATTATCTGAAAATTACTATTTAAGTTTAAATTTATATTATTTGCAAAGGTATTGCAGCAATCAATTATCTAGAAATATAATTAATCTTCAGCACCAGTATTATAATATTTTATCCTTTTTTTTCTTTAATTTATTATAATTAAAAGAAAAACTATAATAATTACTTGGATCGTGTTTTTTTTTTGGCCATAATAAAATTTATTTATTATGAAATAATATATTATTATAAATTCTAAAAATTAATAAAAAATAAAATTGATTTCTTTAGGTACAGCTTTTTATTGTAAAATAAATTTTTCACAAAAAATCATTTTAATATTCTATTATTTTTTAACATTTAGTACATGTTGCTTGTTTAATATATAAAACTAAACCAAGCTAAATACAGATCCTATTTATTATTTGTTAACATTTGTTTGAGAATTAATTAATTTATAATACTTCTTTACAGTAATATGTCTAGATTTCAAATATTAAATCCTATTGAATGCTCCCTAATAGTCAATAATAATTAGTGACCCTAAAAAAACAATATTTTATTAACAGGGACACTTAATCAAAAATTTTTCAGTTTTCAATGATTTCAAAAACATTCAAAGGTGATAACAACATTCAACAATTCCAATAATCCAATTCATGTTTTCTTTTGCATGGTTTATGTAATATTTAGCTTTATGGTTAAATAAACCAATATCAGTTGTGCAATTCATGCTATTACCTACCGAATTTCACAAGATTTTATATAATATATTTCTACACCATTTTCTTCAACCAGAAATACCTTAATATAAAGTATACAATCAATATAAATTTCAAACAGGAAATTTTTTGTGAAACATTGTCCAATCAATTTCAAATAACTTCGATTGTAATTTAATGTGAAATTATAAACAATTATGATATCAGCTATATTCGAATAAATGTATACTTTTTGTATTTTAACGCCTCAAAATTATATACGTTTAATACCATAACACGCTTAATATGGTTGTAATTTCAATTAGTACGACTCGCAAATACTTGCTACTCAATGCATTTTTACCATAATTATGCTAGTCCTTTACTAAAACACTTAAAAGCTAACTTTGACTTTATAGACAAAGTTAATAAGCGAAAAAACGCCAAGTTTAGAAAAAAGAGAGATGGGTTAGCGAGATAGAATGTAAATTTTTAAAATATAATTTTATAAAAAAAAACACATGATAATTCTCAAATAATTTAAATTCTTCGCTTTAGAAATTAAATAAGTAAATGATTAGAATCTTATCAAAGACCTAAATTGTTGCAAGAATCCTGTTGTGTCTAATAATATTATTTAAAACTTTATTTTGTAGAGAAAAGGATAACATTAATATAACTTTATAACCGTAATTACTGTCATCAGGATATAAATCTTCCATCTAAAAGAAACAAAAAATAAAATAAGCAATATTGTGATAACAATTTTTAATGGTTAAATTAAAAGTCCTGCAGGCAACATTCAGCTATGTATGAATTTATTAATACTTTTATTAGTCTTTTAAATTTAAAATTCTATAAATCGATATTGATTATAGCTTAAGTCTGCTCAATGGTTTAATATGTGAAAATTTATAAATAATTTTTTACAAAGTATAACTAAGAAAGTTGAACAATACATCCCATTTATTTTACTTTAACATTATCTTTATTTATTTTTAATAATTTAATAACTCATTTAAAGCGACGTATGAATGCCAAAGGTCACTTTTAAACATTTTTTGTAGAAGGATTGTTTTTTGTGCTGAGATTTTTGTCATAATGTTCTGACTGATCTAAAATAAGAGAATGTAAAATTAAATATTCAACAAAAAAGTTTTGCAAAACTAAATATTAGTCAATTGATTTCGCTAAAAGCAGGCTCAAAGTCAGTAATATATACTCATGCGTTAACTACTCAAACTGTAAGAAAATTTTTTTAAACTGGGCACATATAAAATTTTAGGCTTCTTGTTATTTTGAATGTATATATATATATAAGGTAAACCTTTTAATCAGATTTAAATCATGAAACACAAAAACCAGAAAGATACTTTGTGGGCTTGAATTTAAAGGTCTCATTTATTGCTATTGTTATAGCTATTGACAGATATTAGATTTAGGTTCTTATATAAAGAATTTGATACTCTCTTTCTTTTAAAAATCGTTTTGAAATATACAAAATAATTTTTTGGTTGTTCAAGCTTATCAAAATTTCTTTCATAATAATAACTGGAGGAAGCTACGTATTCTTTTTGCCTTCTTCAAAAATGCAATCTAATATATATTTTATTTATACGAACACATCTTAAATATCCCTTTCAGTCAAAGCATAAATTTAGTGTGCTAGATTATCAATCGCCCTTTTCAGAAGTTAAAAGAATTCTATATAAAAGTTTTAGTCATATATCCATGTTGACTCATCTTTTCAAAATCTGAATTATGTAATTGTATTTTTAATTTGTGGTGCATTACTCTTGTCAATTGTATTCAAAAATACTATAGATGATCGATTACAACATCATCCACGTATACAACATATTATATTTTTTCCCTTTTATAAACTAAATCATAACAAATTAGTAAATCGTTTGCTTATTCCATTGAAATAATGGAAAATATAGCCCAAATCATAATAAGATTTTTTTTATAAATAACGCTACCTCTTAACCTGTCATTTATGTTGCTATTTTTTTGCGTCAAAATTGCGAAAATATGCCTACAGGCGGAATAGCACTTAATTGCAATCTAAATACGGCTGTATTTTACTAATTTTCACTACCAGGATCTCACAACACATATTATGTTTGCTTTAAAAAGCTAGGCTCCTTGTATATAAGATGAATTTATTAACAATTGAATTAATTAATGGTTAGATTATATCTTAATATAAAATTGTTTCACACGAGGTTTATATAATAATTAATTCTTTTAAAATATATTAATTCTTGTATAATTTTATTTCTATCTTATTTTTATATAAAGAAAATAAAATAATCTTAGTGACAAATTTAATTAATTAGTAAAAGTTTGTAATTTTAAAAATTTATAAATTAATCATATTTCATTCAAGCTTTTTTCTATTTAGAACTAATTTATTTATATTTAAAAATAAAATAAATAGAGATCTATTACCCACAAGGAAATAATAATATAAAATTATATATAAAATTTTCATTATATTATTAAATAAATCTAATAATTATATTAATAAAAATTTTAGATAATTTAATATGATAGAAATTAAGTTTTTAATTATGAATTTAATATAAACTTTAAAATTTAATTATAACTATTTTTTTTTGAATCACAATATAATAAAATAATGGACTATATATTTAGAAGAACAAAAAATTTTAAAATATATTTATTAAAATTTATTTATAATACATAATATTGATCCTATAATTTTTTTTAAGTAATTTTTAATTTCGTATTATATTATAAGATTAAACTACAATTTTTATATTAAATCTGGGTATCTATATTTTATGAAGTTTTAAATAGTTTTATTTCAAAGATATAGATCTTTTAATATTGAAAGAAAGGATTTTAATAATTAGGTTTAAAAAAATTAACTTATATAACCAAAAGAAAATTCTTAAAAAAATAATAGTTTTATTTTAAAAAAAACATAATTTAATTAATATTTTTAATCTTTATTTAAATGTTAAAATAGAATAAGGATCAACTTCGTTTTTTTCACCCCGAGTGGGCAGGGGGGGGGGG
>CAKKLC010009513.1:0-17918 GCA_918559645.1 Ceratonova shasta | reverse complement strand
AGCAATGATGAAAAAAGTGGATCACCAGATCAAGAAAAGAGGTTATGAAATGGAGGGGATATTGAAGTTTTTAATAAAAAAGTAAAATTTCAAATTCTATACTTTTCGTTTCTATATAATTTACGGATTTTTTCACGAAACATTAAAACGAAAAATACAGAGGGTTTACTGTATTAAAATAATAAATTTTGTTATTTACTATAAACTAGTATAGATTAAAATAATAAGTATAACAATTTTTTATATAATTATATTATAGTATAAAATGTTTACATTATTATTTTTTTAATAATTAAATAATTTTATATATTAAAATATAAAATATTTATGTTTTTTATTTATTGTAGATTTTTTAGGTTGACATAAATAATTATTTATTTTAAAAATTTAAAGAATTTATAAACAATTTTATATTTACATTTTATTTTTTTAAAAATTTTCCTAATTAGAAAAAATAAATAAATAAATATGCTAATTCAAAAAAAATTTAAAGAATATTTAAATATTAAATTTTTTATATTTATATTTGTTATTTTTTTATTTATTATGATAATTTATTTAAAATACATAATTTTTAATTATATTTTATAATTAGAAATCTTAATATTTTTATTATAAATATTCTATCAACAAAATTTATTACGTGATTCTAAGATGAAATTTTTAATTTAATATTGATAACAACATCATTACTAATAAAAAATAAAAAATAAACAACGAACAAAATTGTTTTATTCAACTTTTTTCCAGTAAAGTCTGATTAAACTAACAACTTTTACCCAAGCATTTGCATGAGAATCATTGAATGCAGGAACCAATTCTATAGCCAAGGCAACAAGGGCCTTTCCAAATTGACCATATTCTTCGTCAGAGATTTTAATTCCAGTGTGTTGTACGTTGACTTCTACTAAGACTGCATCAAGTTTAGATTGAACATCACATACTGCAACTACTTTAAGCAAAGCTGATACAATGTTGTCTGTATGACTTTTAGTTTCCGCATCAGATTTATAATTGAACATACGAGTTAGTGCTGGATCAGCTTTCAACATATTATTAAATACAGTAAATCCAACATCTAAGCCTTTAGCTGTTGCCGCGTCTACAAGCAATTTATAAGAATCTCTAACTAATTGAGCTTCAGATGTAGTCAATGCTGTTGCCATTTTTAATTATATAAAAATTATTAAGTGGATTTGATTAAATACTTAAACATTCGTGATGTTCATCATGTATCTTTAATCCTTAAAATTTTGAGTAAATTTTTTTCAACAGAGTAAATTTATTTAAAATCCATACTTTTTATGTATTTAATAATTGTATAAAAATTTTTACAATTAATCATTTAAGAGTATAAGATCATAATACGTGATTTTTTTGTCCATAAAATATATATTTATTAGTTCAGTATGTTTATAATAAGGAAAATAAATAGGAAATGATATTTTTTGTTACATTTTAGTAAATTATGATACATTAATAATTTTATTATCTATATAACAAAATAGTGTTATTTCTTAAAAATGTTTTTTGTACTGATACAAAAATTAACATCCATTATCGAAACAAGTAAATTTAAGATGTAAAATTATCAGATAATACTTATAATTTAACATTTTTAGTAATAATCTCAATTAAAATATATTATAAAATGATACAAAAAAATCAAATTATTCAAGCCAATAAATTTTAATAAATTTTCTTAATATTCAAGAATAAAAATTTAAAGAAATAAATTTTTAAATGTTGCAGTAATAAAATATTGGTCTTTTTCCCTACTTTAAATCCTGTTTTTCTCTAAAGGATTCCAATTATAGAAGAAATGAACTTTTCTAGTTTAATAGTAACTAAATATATTTCATAATAGCTTAGGTAATTTTAGTTACTTTATCTTTATAAAAACATTTTCTTTATTTTTATGGTCAGTTTTAGATTCTTTTTCAGTTACATAATTGCTTTTGAAGTTTTAATTAATACTATTTAAGACTTTAGCTATTTCTAACACTAGACGAAAGTAAAATATCACATTTAGATATTTTAATCAAATTTTTCTGACCTTTTTTGACCTTCTAATCAATATAATAGTTTAATAATCAATTCCAAGTCTTATTCATCACATAAAATATAAAATATTAATGTTGGTGTATTTTTTAAGAATGTTACTAAATTTTTATTTATAAAAAAAATTTGTTTTAAGAATGATGATTTTTTCAGTCAGATATTAATTAATAAATAGGTTTAATGTAAATCATTTAAAAAAATTTAAATAAGAATTTTTTATTATATGTTTTTATAAGAAATTTGAAGTATCCCTATTTATTATAAATATCTTCTCACGTAATTGATTATAGAAGTAATCTTAAAATCATACTAAAAGAAACAAAAAACATTTTTTTCTTTAAAATTATACAATACTTGATATCGCAAAAAAATATGAATACGATTCCATTTATAAAGTAAATGTTTTTATATGAATATAAAAATAAACTTTTATATTCATGAGCTGGAATTTATGATGAATTGATTTAAATATTACAAGAAGTAGAACAAAAAATGCCCTTAATATAATTCAAAAAATAATATTAATGATGATTAAATTTTATAGATTCAGTGGAGAGTATTATATAAAGAAAATATTTAAAGATCTTTTTAATGGAAAAAAAAAGGGTTTAAATATGGATTTAAATATGGAAAAAATGAATTTAAGGTAACTCGCAACAGAAATAATCAAAAATAATTCAAAAGAAATAAAAAAACAGAAAAATTATTAAATATCGCAACAAAAATTGAACAAAAATTCAAAATTATTAAAAAAAAACTTAAAATAAATAAAATATCAGAAAAAGAATTAAAAATCATTAAAAAAAATACTTAAAATAAATAAAAAATCAGAAAAAAAATCAAATACAAAATAAAAAATTATTAATAAAAAAACACTTTAAATAAATAAAAAATCAGAAAAAAAACATTAAAGATTATTAAAAAAAACACTTAAATAAATAAAAAATCAGAAAAAAAAATTAAAAATTAATTAAAAAACACTTAAAATCAATAAAATATCAGAAAAAGAATTAAAAATCATTAAAAAAAATACTTAAAATAAATAAAAAATCAGAAAAAAAATCAAATACAAAATAAAAAATTATTAATAAAAAAACACTTTAAATAAATAAAAAATCAGAAAAAAAACATTAAAAATTATTAAAAAAACACTTAAAGAAATAAAACAATTAAAAAAACAATTAAAAAAACACTTCAAATAAATAAAATAAAAATTAAGCGATATTATTAAATTATCTCGGTTTTCAAAATTAAATTTATAACAGCTATAATTAACATATAAATATTCAAAAATCTCCATGAATTAATAATTTTTAACAAAAATTCTTATTTTTTTAAATTTTTAGATGATACCAGTGTTACACACAAAGCTCTTATTATATCAAATTAATTTTTTTTTCTTCATTCAAAATGTCATTAATCAATAGAGCTTTGTTTGGATGAGAAACCTAATTCCTCAAATTAAGAGTTTTATACCAAGACTGCTGCATTTTTTTGTCTTGCAATATTTTTTGATCTCTTGAAAAAACGTTCCATAAACAAATCATTATATTTAGGTTTAGTTATTAGAATATTTTCACTATTATAAATACCAATGGAATTAATTTCAAAATATTCAAAAAATCGTTGAGGTTTTACCAATATTTAAAATTATCCAGTTTATTAACTTTTTATATACTTTTTGAACATTAAAAATAGGAACAAAAGCGGATAAAATGAACATTTTGATACCTTTTTGGAAATTAATATTATTTTTATAGTTATTAGAGCAGAAAACTGTATTATTACGAAAATCCACGGACCAAAATGATAAAGAGAGTCATTTAATTTTACTGAAATATAATTTTCTTTTATTGCGCAAGCCGACATTTCGTCCGAAAAGGAAAAAGAATAAATTGTTAAATATATTTTAACTCTTAAATGAGAATAATTAAGTGGAAGAGAGAAAAGGAACTTTTGATTGCTAAAGACATTGTATACAATTTCGATGCTAAAATCAAAAGTGGAAATTATGTAGGTGTAAGAAGAGAGAGTGCACAGGAAGGGTTGTAACTGACGAAGCGGCTCAAGTTATAATCAAGAAACAACCGCCCAACTGTGAGACGGATAAACAAGAGATTCAATCTATAGATGAAAAAATAAGCATTCTTAAATAGCCCGCGAAACAAAAAAATTATTTGAAGATGCATTGGCAGATTTGTACACAGAAGTATCGGCTAAAAGTCCTTCTGTACTTGATAAATATGAGTCTTGAAAACTGTTATGAAAGAAAGAGGAGGAGTTTTATGTGAAGTTAATAAATAAATACGACGATGTCCCTGAATGCTTCAAGAGGACGATAAGCGGCAAAATATTTTTGCATCTTGACAGTGTGTTTTACAACAAAAACAGAATTCTTATTTTAACAACAGACGCAAACATCAAAATTTTAAACTCATCTGATGTTTTGTTGGCAGATTCAACATTTTTCAATGCATTAAAAGATATCTATTAGCTTTTTACACTACATTGCGGGTTTTTCAAACCAAGGATTTCAGTTTTGTATGTTTTGATCAAACATAAGAACGATTTTTCGTATATCAATATTTCAGTATCTAAGAGAACATATACAGAAGGAACCGTTACATTTTATAACCGATTTAAAAATATCACCTATTAATGAATTTTCAACATATTTTGCAAGAACAATATTGAACGGATTCAACTTCCATTTTTCACAGATAATTTGGCGTATGATACAAAAACCAACCTGGCAACAGCATTAAGTTGGACCCATCAGTTAAAAAATATTTGAGATATTTATTAGTTTTACCATATTGTCCAATAGCTACAATTCAGGACATCTTTTCAGTTATACATAAACAAATTAACCACATACCAGATTTTTTTGAATAAAATTAATTTTTGATTATTTCGAAACTCAATAATTAAACTCAGCGTGGGCGAGCTCAACTAATTGTCTTGAGGCTTGACATCAAAACCTGAATTCTAAGTGCATCATTGCAAACTAAAGTCTTTTTAAAAGCCTTGAAGTCATTATAAAAGAAGAAAACAACACAAATTTAAGAATTTCAATCTGAAAATTGGTATCCCCAAAATTCGTACGAAGAACATTCAACAGCATCTTAAGGAAATATTTAAAAATGTCTAACATTACTCTATTGTAGATTATTAATTGTTTTGGTCAACAATCTGAAGTTTTAGTTAGATGATTAAACATTTAGCTTTATTTTTTTTTTCTTTATTTTGAACAGAAATTTCGGGAAAATTTTTAACGAAAAAGTGCGTCAATTTCCCGCCGGTTAATTGTCGGTCAGTGGTATTATTTTGCAAATCGAATGCCCAAAATAATAAAGACAGCCATAAAATTATACTGAAGTAAAATTTTCTTTTATTGCATTAATCAAGGCCTTTTCAAAATCACAACTTATAAATTCAGGCTTTATTGAAAATAATTCTTTAAATTTCATTAATGATTCTATATAAGAAACTTGTAATTTATTTTTTAAAAGAATACATACCAAATTATAAAATTTTCCAAAAACTTTACCATATATAATCAATAGTTGATAAAATCTTGAAAGTGTTGAACTAAAATTTCCATCTTTTAAGAAAACTTTTGTTTTTTCAATAAATCTTTTTTTAAAACTATAGCTAATAATACCAAATGTATTCTCACTTTTAACTTTACTGACAAAAATTAAGAAGGTATTTTTATTTCGATCATTTTTTATAGATTTTGGAAAAAATTCAAAGCAATTTGGAACAATTTCTAGTTCTTATTTTCTTGATTCTATCAAACATGGATCTTATACTTGGCATTTTAATTACTACATCATTGCATCTAATTGTCCTAATTGCACGGACAATGATTAATGATGACCCTTCTGTAGTTTCTAAAGACCGATTTTTTATTTTTTCAATCTTTAAAAGATCTTTTGGGTGATTGTGTAAAATTCTGTCAACAATATCGTTTGATCTACTGATAATTAGAGAGCATTTGCAGGATATATTTTGGCGTCTACAATAAAAAACATCAGGTTATGCTCATCTTTGTTGAAAATTTATCCATCATAAATGAGTATATCATTCCCTATTTGTCCTTTTACAAATTCGAATTCCATAGGGTTAAAAAGTTTAATGAAAGTAAGAATTTGGTATAAAATTTTTATAAATTGTTAAAAAAAATATTTTAAAATCATTAGAATCATCTTTTATTGTAAAAGTTAACATTTTTTAACACTTTTTTATTTTAAAACTTTCAAATTGTTTTTAAATCGGTATATAAAATTTTTTGATTTTATTATTTTATAGCAAGTTAACAGATTTTTCTATGGGGAGTTATTCCTCACCGATATTAATAAAATTTAAGCAGTAAAAATAATATTTTTTATCCAAATGAAGGCCGAATAGTAAATTAAATATAAAAAATGCACATAAACTTAATTTATGTATACTAAAAAAACTAGTTTACTTTTGAACGAAAATAATTGTTATATTTAAAAAATGAACTTAATAATATTTTAATTGTTTATGCAAAAAAAATATAATTTGAATTAATTAATTGTCAAATATAATTGTTAATTAAAATATATTTTTGTAAAAATAATGATTTAAAATTTAATAAGTTTATATATTAATTCTAGGATAATAGCAGTAACAACATTAAAAAATTAATTTCTAAAAGATAATTATATATCTTAACAAAATAATGACTTTAATAAAAATTTAAAATTATTTTACTAACTATATGTCAACTGAATCTCAAATTAAAAAAAAATATACATACTAACTATATATCAAATAATTATTAAATTCAAAAAATACTCGAATATATTTTTATTATACAATAAAATGAAATTACAAAATTATGCATAATAACTATATATTAACTAATTATTTAATCAAAAAATATTTAAATAATTTATAATTATAAAATAATATTAAATATAATATTATACATACCAGCTATATATCAACTAATTATTAAATTTAAAAAATACTCGAATATATTTTTATTATACAATAAAATGAAATTACAAAATTATGCATAATAACTATATATTAACTAATTATTTAATTAAAAAATATTTAAATATTTTATTATTATAAAATAATATTAATAATAAAATTATACATACTAGCTATCTATCAACTAATTATTAAATTTAAAAAATAATTGAATACATTTTTATTATACAATAAAATGAAATTACAAAATTATGCATAATAACTATATATTAACTAATTATTTAATTAACAAATATTTTAATATTATAAAATAATATTAAATGTAAAATTATACATATTTAATATGAAACAACTATATATTCAAATTAAAAAAACTATTAATTTTTTCTAATTATATAATCAATTAAAATCTATACAGATAACCACACACTAACAAAATATCAAATTTAAAACAAAAAAAATATTTTTTCAAGTATAAAATAAATTTAAATTACAATAATATCAATACTAACTATATATTAATTAATTATTAAATTATAAACTGAATATTTTTTTTTATTAATAAAATGAATTTAAATTACGAAATTATACAAAATAATTAGATAATTAATTAAAAAACCATTTTAAATATTTTTCTAATTATATTATTACTTTAAATTACAAAATTATCCATACTGCCTATATATCTACTAAATATTAAATTTAAAAAAAAAACCAAAGTTTTGATATAAATATAAAATACATTTAAAATAGAAAATTATACAAACTAACTACAGATAGATTTATTAATAACTAGATAGTTAAATATAAAACTATTTTAAATATTTTTTTAATTATAATATCAGTCATATAACCACATTCTAACTACATATTTAATTAAAAACTTTAATTTTTTTAATTAATTAAATCAGTCATATAACCACATTCTAACTACATATTTAATTAAAAACTTTAATTTTTTTAATTATAAAATCAATTTAAAATCAATCATATAATCACATAATAACTCCATATTTAATTAAAAACTTTATTTTTTTTAAATATAAAATAAATTTAAATTAAAAAAGTATTCATACTAACTATATCAACTAAATATAAAATTAAAAAAAAAATTAAAAAAAAAATAATATTTTTTTCTAATTATAAAATAAATTAAAATTAAAAATGTATTCATACTAACTATATCAACAAATATTAAATTACAAAAAAAAATTATATTTTTTCTAATTATAGAATAATTTTTCTAATTATACATATTATCGTATGCTAAATATTTATTAATTAAAATAATAAAAATATTTTTTCTAATTATAAAATAAATTTAAATTTAAAAAGTATTCATACTAACTATATCAACTAAATATTAAATTAAATATAAAATTATACATACTATCTACATAATAACTAGCTCCAAAATTTTTCCTTATATCTTAAATTTAAAATAGAAAATGGTAATTACTTATTATTTATCAATTAAATATTAAATAAAATTAACATTAATTATTAATTATCTATTTATAGAATAAATGTAAAATAGAATATTATGCAAAGCAACAACATATATATATATTAACTACATTTATAATTAATATTAAAATTTTGAATATTTATAATATAAATTTAAACGCTAAATATACATACTTACTTTATTCTCACTATATATAAATTACATATATAATTTAAATGAAAATTTAAAATATTTTTTATAATTATTAGAATATATTTAAAATACCAAATTATACTTATTAACTATAATTGAAATTTAAAAAAAAAGAATTTTTTAATTATAGAATAAATTTCAAATATAAATATATACATGCTAACTATATATTAACTAGATAATAATTAGATATTAAATTACAAAAATATATATAGTCACTATATATTAATTACATATTAAATAAAAAATATTTAAATTATATAAATTTAAATTACAAAAATATCTAAATTAACTATATATTAATTACATATTAACTACATAAATTTTCTAAATATATATATTTAAATTAAAAATATATATATGGCCACTATATATTAATTACATATTAAATAAAAAAATATTTAAATTTTTTAAATTTAAATTACAAAAATATCTAAATTAACTACATATTAATTAAATATTAAATAAATAAATTTTCTAAATATATAAATTTAAATTACAAATATATTTATATACATTGTCACTATATATTAATTACATATTAAATAAATAAATTTCCTAAATATATAAATTTAAATTACAAAAATATATATAGTAACTAAATATTAATTACATATTAAATTAATAAATTTCTTTAATATATAAATTACAAATATATATATATATATATAGCCACTATATATTAATTACATATTAAATAAAAAAATATTTAAATTATATAAATTTAAATTACAAAAATATCTAAATTAACTATATATTAATTACATATTAAATTAATAAATTTTTTAATATATAAATTTAAATTACAAATATATATATATATGGCCACTTTATATTAATTACATATTAAATAAAAAAATATTTAAATTATATAAATTTAAATTACAAAAATATCTAAATTAACTATATATTAATTACATATTAAATAAATAAATATTTAAATTATATAAATTTAAATTACAAAAATATCTAAATTAACTATATATTAATTACATATTAACTACATAAATTTTCTAAATATATATATATTTAAATTAAAAATATATATATGGCCACTATATATTAATTACATATTAACTAGTTAAATTTTCTAAATATATAAATTTAAATTACAAATATATATATATAGTAACTATATATTAATTACATATTAAATAAATAAATTTTCTAATTATATAAATTTAAATTACAAAAATATATATAGTAACTATATAATTATTACATATTAAATAAATAAATTTTCTAATTATATAAATTTAAATTACAAAAATATATATAGTAACTATATAATTATTACATATTAAATAAATAAATTTCCTAAATATATAAATTTAAATTACAAATATATAAATATAGTCCCTATATATTAATTATATATTAAATTAAAAAAATATTTTTTTATTTATAAAATTAATTAAAAATACAAAATTATACCCAATAATCACATAGTTAATAAAAAAAGTATAAAATTATTTTTTCCAAATATTGAATAATTTTAAATTCCAAAAAATATCCATAATATGTATATATTAAGTACATATTAAATTATAAAAAAACTACATATTTTTTCTAATTATAGAATAAATTTGAAATACAAAATTATACCAAATAATCACATAGTTAATAAAAAAGAATAAAATTATTTTTTCCAAGTATTGAATAATTTTAAATTCCAAAAAATATCCATAATATGTATATATTAAGTACATATTAAATTATAAAAAAACTAGATATTTTTTCTAATTATAGAATAAATTTAAAATACAAAATTATATACTAACTACATATTATGTTTATAAAATTTTTGTTTTATACTTATAATAATATATTTAAGATAGAAAATAATGGATATTGAAGGTATATAAACTATTTAAGGAATACATTCCAAATTATAAAAATAACATTTTTTTCAAGTGTATAGTAAATCTAAATTATAAAATTATCACTAGTAACTAGAAATGAACTACTTATTAATTATATAAATTGGAACATACCAACTATATATAACCAACATAATAAATTTTAAATATAAAACTTTGCATAAAAACTATGTTAAATTTAAAAAAAAAGTTATTATTTTTAATTATATAATTAATTTAAAATACGAAATTATACATAATAACTAGATAATCAATTAAAATCTATATATATATAACCACCAGTAACTAAATATCAAATTTAAAACAATAAAAATATTTTTTTCAAGTTTAAATAAGTTTAAATTACAAAAAAATCAATACTAAATATATATTAATTAATTATTAAATTTTAAACTAAATATTTTTTATAATTATAAAATTAATTTAAAATACGAAAGTATACATAATAACTAGATAATTAATTAAAAAAACATTTTAAATATTTTTCTAATTATATTATTACTTTAAATTTCAAAATTATCCATACTTTCTATATATCTACTAAATATTAAATTAAAAAAAACTAAGTTTTTGATCTAATTATAACATACATAAAAAATAGAAAATTATATGAACTAACTACATATAAATTATACAATAACTAGATAATAAATATAAAAATATTTCAAATATTTTTACAATTATAAAATAAATGGAAAACCAGTCATATAACTACATACTAACCACATATTAACTACATATTAAATTCAAATTCAAAACTTTAATCTTTTTAATTATGAAATAAATTTAAGTCAGTCATATAACCACATTCTAACTACATATTTAATTAAAAACTTTAATTTTTTTAATTGTAAAATAAATTTAAGTCAGTCATATTACTACATACCAACTACATATTTAATTCAAAACTTTAATTTTTTCAATTATAAAATAAATTTAAAATTAGTCACATAACCACATATTAACTACATATTAAATTCAAATTCAAAACTTTAATCTTTTTAATTATGAAATAAATTTAAGTCAGTCATATAACCACATTCTAACTACATATTTAATTAAAAACTTTAATTTTTTTAATTGTAAAATAAATTTAAGTCAGTCATATTACTACATACCAACTACATATTTAATTCAAAACTTTAATTTTTTCAATTATAAAATAAATTTAAAATTAGTCACATAACCACATACTAACTACATATTTAATTCAAACACTTTAATTTTTTTAATTATAAAATAAATTTAAAATTAGTCATATAACCACATTCTAACTTCATATTTAATTAAAACACTTTAATTTTTTTAATTATAAAATAAATTTTAAATTAATCATATAACCACATACTAACTACATATTTAATTAAAACACTTTAATTTTTTCAATTATAAAATAAATTTAAAATCAGTAATATAACCACATTCTAACTACATATTTAATTAAAACACTTTAATTTTTTTAATTATAAAATAAATTTAAAATTAGTCATATAACCACATTCTAACTACATATTCAATTAAAAACTTTAATTTTTTTAATTATAAAATAAATTTAAAATTAGTCACATAACCACATACTAACTACATATTTAATTCAAAACTTTAATTTTTTTAATTATAAAATAAATTTAAAATTAGTCATATAACCACATACTAACTACATATTTAATTAAAACACTTTAATTTTTTTAATTTTAAAATAAATTTAAAATCAGTCATATTACTACATACCAACTACATATTTAATTCAAAACTTTAATTTTTTCAATTATAAAATAAATTTAAAATCAGTCATATAACCACATACTAACTACATATTTAATTAAAACACTTTAATTTTTTTAATTTTAAAATAAATTTAAAATACAAAATTATACATTTTAACTACATTTTGAATATAAAAATAAAAATTTAACATTAACATTAACCAAATATATCATAAACTTAAAATAGAGGATAGTAAATACTAATTATACATCAAATAAATTTAAAAAAAAATTTTCTATCTATAAAACAAATTATAAATACATATTAGCTACATTTCAAATTATCATTACTCACTGGTTATTTTAAATCCTTAGCTCTTAAATCAACAAATATTATCATGTCTTAGTTTTGAATAAATATAATATTATAGTAATTTATTTAATCTCCTTCAAATACATTCTAATCATAGCTAAAACTTTTCCTCAAGCAGCAACATGAGAATCATAAAATGCTGGAACCAATTCTTTAGCCAAAGCAACAAGTGATTTTCCGAATTGACCAAAGTCTTCCTCAAATATTTTAATTCCTTTGTGTTGCACATTTATTTCAGTCAAGACTTCGTCAAGTTTTGCTTGATGATCACATTCGGCGACTACTTTAAGTATAGCAGCAACAATGTTATCTGTATGTCCTGTGGTTTCCGCTTAATCTTTATAATTGAACAAAGTTTTCAGTTTTGGGTCAGCTTCTAACATATTATTGAAAACCGTATAACCAACATTTATAGGTATTGGCTTAGCTGCCTCTGCTGCATCAATAAGCAATTTATAAGAATCTCTAACTAATTGTGCTTTAGAAATAGTAAGTGCTGTGGCCATTTTATTTGATTAGAAATTAATGATAATATTCCTTTTTATACTTAAAATTACGTGAATTTTGACATGAATATTTAATCTTCAAAATTTAATACCTGTTTCTGGAATTTTAAAAGTCTTCAATAATTTTTTATACTAAGAAAGGTCTTTAATTTTATCAGCTAGGGAATCTTTTACAAAGATAGCAAGAATCTATAAAAATACATTTTGCATATAATTATTTTTCAATTAATTTTGATTTGTAAAAAGATATTATAAATTAGTCATGATAAATTTAAAATTTTTGTGACAATTTTAATCTAATTTAAAATTACTAATTTCTCATAATACTAATATAATTTTGAAGCGTTAATAGTATCTCACGAGTAAAATGAGATGGTTATTTTTTTTCTTATAATTGGTTCTGAACTAGTAAAAACAAAATTATATTAATCTTTATTCAGTTTTTGTAAACAGCTTCTATTAAATAATTAAATTATAAAAATTTACAGCCATATCCTATTTACATATTATATTTTTTGGAAAAACTAAATTTACAAAATCAATTAATTTGTTTATAAAATTCACATTAAATTTTTATTCTATAACAAAAATGTTGATTTTTAATTTTCTTAATGTATTTATAGTTATAAAATAGAAGCTATATGTTTATAACATATAAATTAATGTTTAAACTATTCAATATACTAAAAAAATTTGATTTATTTTCAACCAGTTTATATCTCAACAAATTATTTATGATTAAATCTGATATTCAAGTATGTTTATTATTATCTCTTTAGACTTTAATTAATTTAGAAAATTGATATTTTAAAAATATTTTTTAAGGTAATAGTTAGGTTTCAAATATTACTTGTTTTATTAAAATGCAACCAAATCTATTTAACAAATTTTGGAAAAGTTATTTAATTAAACATTATTGGATTTTTATGATTTATTTTTGTTTTATTGTAAATTTTATTAAGTGTCAAATAAAAACATGATCCCAAATTTTTCATATTATAAAAACTTTTGATTTTTATTATAATCCAATAAATTGATATTTATAAATTTTGTTTGTAATATATATTTCATACACAAATTATCAGAATATTCCTTTAAATAACATTTGAAATTAGCTTTTTATTTATTTATTTTGGATTTTAATCGATACTGAATTTTAATTAGTCTAGTTCCTAATTTGCTGATATAGTTCAACTTTCTTAAATAAGCATTTTTAATTCATTCTTCGCACTCTTATACTGCTGTATCTTTAATGACTCACATTTATCGTTTTTTAATATCATTTATTAATTTTACAAACTAAAGAAGCAAATAAATGAAAATAAATCACAAATATTTAAAAGTCGTAATATTTATTTTGATCAAATTAACTTTATTGTTAATTGTTTAAAATATATGAAATTAATTTTACAACCCAAAGAAGCAAACAAACTGAAAATAAATCACAAATATTTAAAAGTCGTAATATTTATTTTGATCAAATTAACTTTATGGTAAATTGTTTGAAAAATATGAAATTAATTTTACAAACCCAAGAAGGAAATAAACTGAAAATAAATTACAAATATTTAAAAGTCGTAATATTTATTTTGATCAAATTAACTTTATGGTAAATTGTTTTATATATATTAAATTAATTTTACAACCCAAAGAACAAATAATTGAAAATAAATCACAAATATTTAAAAGTCGTAATATTTATTTTGATCAAATCAACTTTATGGTAAATTATTTTATATATATTAAATTATTGATTAAAATATCCAAAAATTTTAGTTCCTTTTTTTTTTAAATTTGGAATCAGGATTAAAAAATTCCCCGGGGTGAATTTTTTAATATTAATTTGATAACTGTGATAATGAAAAATCCAGACGAATTAAAATTAGAAATTTTAAAAAAATCCCAATTAGAATTAATTTATTGGTTAATTGCCAATAAAATAGTTCATAAAGATAGGTGTAAATCTTGTGACACTTTTTTTTAATTTTGTGAAGTATAAAAGAAATAGTGACGGGTTTGCTTGGAGGTGTATGAAAAAACATTGTACTAGCTATACGAATTATGAATCTATTAGGAAATACACTTTCTTTGAAGGATAGACCATTTCCTTTCTTACAACACTAAGGATTTTGATACATTATGCCTGTAGATTTTAAAGATTTTCTATGCTGGAGTATTTTAATTTAAACAAAAATATAATTTATAACATAATTAACAAGTTAATACATTAAATACCGGAAACTAATATTACTTCCAATAAATTAGTGGTCCCGGCAAAATAATTCAGGTTGATAAAAAATGCTGAATTTTAAATGCAAAAGTTACAGAGGAAGACCTGCCAGCAACAAATGTGATGCCCTTTGTATTGTCGAATTCGGCAATAAAATTACAATAGTTTTTGCAACCTTAATAGAAAACAAAAAGGAATCTACTTTGGATCAAATTATTTTTTCACAAGTTGCTTCAAATTATATAATCTCGACCGATAAACATCGTTCATACTACAATTTAAGAAATTATAATTTTGTTCACAATACAGTATGTCATAAATATTCCTTTATAAATCATACAAATATTGTTAATACTCAAGCTGTAGAAAGCTTTAATAATAATATTAAACATGAAATTAAAATAAAAAAGGGAATTAAAACCAATAAAAGAGAAAATTTTTTAAAAGAAATGTTTTAAATTTAATAACTCAACGGATTTACTCAAAGCTATATTTGATTTAATTAAATATCAATTATAAGGTGTGTTTTTTTAATATTTTATTATTTTATTGGGGGAAATTTTTAGTCCTGTTGTTATGAGGCGATAATTTTTAATCCTGATCCAAAATTTTTAGTAAATACTGACTATAACAAAAATTTTGGATCTGGGAATAAATTGTGCCTAATATAAAAAATAAAAATAAATCTTAAATTGTAATCAAAATCAAAACAGCAAAATATGAATATTCCTTATTATTCCAGATACATACAATTTTAGTTAAAAAAATGACAATGTTCATTTTTTCCCAAGAACCAAAATTTTTAATTTTTCAAAGTTTATCTATTTAACAAAACTCTGAAATATTCTAATATAATAAAATCCTTTTGTTAAGAAACATTTTGTATTGTAATTATTAATATAACAAATTAATATTTTATAAAATATTGTACATCTTTATAGATTACTTTATTATATGTAGTGTTCTCACATATCAACCATTTTTAAGCAATATTAAGTATTATTAATACATATTTATAAATAATTATAAATTCATTCATGAATTCGTGCAAGATATATAAATTTTTAAATAATCAATCAATAATTTACTATATATAACAGATTCCTTATTATATTTATTATTTTTAAAAGTTGGATGGTAATATAATGTAAATATTCTATATTCTATAGCTTGCTTTACATTTAGTAAGTTTTCTTGTTTTTAAAAGAATTGGATATTAGATTATTTATTTTTATACCTACAGAAATGTAATGAACATGTTTATAATTCTTTAAGCTAGTTCCTTTTCTTGACTTAAACGGTATAATAATTGATTATTGTATCTTACATATTTTGGATTATCTCATTAAAATGGATAACACTTTTATTTTTGAATTATCAAAATCCTTACAACAAGCATATTTTTCTATTATAATATATTGAAAATTTATAATTAGTATACTTTCTGCCTATAAGAAACTTTTTATAAAAATAATGAATTTGATATTATATTAGAAGATTATTTATTTTCTGGCAAAATAAAAATTAACTTTATTTTTGGAAATAATTATTACAAAATGTATAGTTTTCTTAATATTTTGGAAATAATTGTTACAAAATGTATAGTTTTCTTAATATTTTTAAAATAATTATTACAAAATATATTGGGATTCTTAATATTTTTGGATATAATTATTACAAAATGTATAGTTTTCTTAATATTTTTGGTAATAATTGTTACAAAAGGTATTCTTTTCTTAATATATCTTTAAACAATTACAAAATGTATAGTTTTCTTAAATATTTTGGAAATAAATATAACAAAATCTATAATTTTCTTAATATTTTTGGAAATAATTACAAAATTTATATTTTTTAAATATTTGTGGAATTTATAACAAATGTATAGTTTTCTTAATATTTTTAAAAAATAATTACAAAATGTATAGTTTTTAAATATTTGTGGAATTTATTACAGAATGTATAGTTTTCTTAATATTTTTGGAAATAATTGTTACAAAATCTATTGGGATTCTTAATATTTTTGGAAATAATTGTTACAAAATCTATCATGATTCTTAATATTTTTGGAAATAATTATTACAAAATGTATAGTTTTCTTAATATTTCTTTAAACAATTACAAAATCTATAATTTTCTTAATATTTTTGGAAATACCCAGAATTCCGGACTCTAAGCCGCAACGGTATATAAGCCGCACCCACTGATTTTTTTAAAAAAATTGCTATTTTCATCATATATAAGTCGCACCAGTATATAAGCTGCAGGTGCTTACCGGTATTAAATAAATGTGCTTTAAAATAGGCTTTAACAAAACACAGCTTATGACAAAAAAATAGCGATAAAGAATTACCTACTAAGGAAATCATTTTGGAGCGAAATCAAACCAAATAAGCTCATATAATTAACATAGAATCATCAGTTTAAAACACTAAAAATATATATAATTAAAATGAATAAATAAATTATGTGTAAAAAGAAGTCTTTTATTAATGATCATAATCATTATTCTCCTCTTGTGCACTGAACCC
>CAKKLC010009489.1:70389-88489 GCA_918559645.1 Ceratonova shasta | reverse complement strand
AAAATAATAAATAGAGATTTAAAATTAATCTTTTGGCGGGAATATTAAAAAAAATATATATTTCGATTTGTAGGAACCTCCGGATAGATAATAAAAAAAGAAAAGAGATAATAATATAATAGATATGTAAATATTGATTGGGATTAAGAAAAATAAGATTTTCATATTTAATATGTGTGTTTAGGTTGAAATAAGATTAATTTTAAAACACGTTTATCAGGCGAAATAAGAAACAGATTAAAAAAACCAGGCTAGGTTGTCATCAAGACAATATATATATTATATCCCCAAAAGAATTTTTCCCTGTGATTAATATCCAGGGGGGCTATACTACACTTCAGCCGGAATCTTAATAGAACCATCGGAGTTTGCACAAAAAACTAGAGTCAAACAATCTTTTGACTTTTTTTACCATCGGAAAGTTGATTTATCTACATTTGGGATTAGTAATGAGTATCTTGTCAAAATGCAATAAAACATTCTTGTCTCATACATATTATAGATACTTTTAGTTGGATACTTTTTTATAATTTCGTATAAATTGTTTAAATTTTGTTGTAACTGCGGATCTGCTTTGTCGACTTTAGCTCCTTCTCCACATAAAAGAACTGATTTAACTCCTTTTCGCATTCTAAATCTTTCAAACTATCCCCATGAAGCTTTGAAATCATTTTTATCAATATTAAGTGATTCCGCAATTTCAACTGATTTTGCAATAACTATAGTTGGAGGAAGCTCTAACTTTAAACGCCTAATTACATCCATCCTTGAAAAGAGCTTATCTTCTAAAACAGGAAAGTGATCATGACTGACACGGAATGAAGAAATTCTTGTAGATTCAGGAAGGATTTCTTTTCTTTTATGTATTTCAACCTTTGGATTCCATAAATTTCTTATCGAACTTTCACTTAAAGAGTACTCTCTTGCAATTGCTCTTTTACTAGGTGCATTAACTTTTTGTAGCTTATGGATAATATTTAACCTTTGGCTATCATTTAAGCGCATAATCTGTAAAATTTCCCCCATTTAAGAAACAATAATAGTATAGAAGACTAAGTGCCCACTCTCTTTTATGTGCGCACAAAGCCACAACCTTCAAGTTTGGCACTTAAGAGCAACATTACTGTATTGTGATTTTTTTTAATAATTTTAGGTAAAAAAATTAAACCAGTAATTTTGGTCAAAATCGTTAAATAATTATTTTTCCTATGTGGAACTTCTTCAATGTAAAATTATGAATTGAAGGTTTTACGAAAATGAACGAAGAAATATTAAGAATTACCCATATATTTATTTAACTTTTTTTAACTTGAAAAATTAAAATTAGAAAATCTAATTTTGATAATCGTATTTTTTGTTAAATTTTATTTTTTACCAAGATAAAATTTTTGAACTTTTAATGATTAAACGCAAGGTCTGAATCTATAGAATTATAGATTTGCGATACTTATAAAAAAATTATTTACTTGGTAATTTATAAAATGAAAATTAGCTTTAATTTCTTACTAAATAACAAAATCATATTTTTTATTCTTGCAAACGCGCAAAAATATAATTACAATAACTAAGCAACAAAAATTATATACTTATAAATTCCAATTAAATTTTGGTGCATAAGTCTTTAATCTAATTAAATAATCTTGTATATTATCTATAATAATTTAATTGCGGACAAATTTAATAAAATTGATTTTTTTCAATATTAAATAACAAGTAGATCTTATAAAATTATTCCAAAAAGTTGTTATATATATTGAATTAATATTATCGAAATCTTTATATTGTTGCGCACGGCAAAAGATAATTAAGCTTGTACGGTGGTAGGGCAAGTTTAAAAAGGATTATCTATTTTTACCTGTCGTTTTCTCGTGAAGTTATCTCTGGTATGAATAATACTTGTCAAAATTCTAATCCTTATAAAAGTTACTTGAGAGAATGTGTTAATACTTTAAATGCCAACAGTGTTCTAAGAGATAGCTTTGCGGGTGGTATATCGGGTATTCTTGCTTTTTCGATGACGTGTCCTTTGGAGGTAATCCAAACGCGCCTCCAATCAACAGTCGACCGTGAAAGAATAAAATTGTTAAAACCATTCCAAATAAGGATTCCTTTGACCAATTATTTACCTAAACCCATTTCCGTTGAATTCCGAACTAAATATTTGACAATTGCCCGAGATATTTTGAAAAATGATGGATTTTTTGGTTTCTATAAAGGTTACCTGCCTCTTATCATTGGAATCATCCCAAGTAGATCAATCGCCTTTTCAGCAAACATGAGCAGCCGAACTTTTCTTAAAGAACATCTTGGAGTCGAAAATGAAAAGTTTATAATTGGCTCATCTGCAGCAATCGGTTCCTTAGCAGCTAGTAATTTGACATGTCCCATATGGGTTACTAAGACACATTTACAACTTAAAAGGCATTCATTACATCAAAAGGTTTCACTGATATCTGTGATAAAAGAGATTTATAAGAACAATGGAATATCTGGATTTTACAGGGGACTTTCTTCATCATATTATGGTTCTATGGAGACAATGTTTTATTGGGTGATGTACGAGACTATAAAAAAGTCGATTCAAGACTATTACTGCAACACTGGTAAGATATAATTAAAATTTGAAGAACGAGAAATATCTGTTAGTGAAAGTACAAAAGCATCTGTTTTGGCAAAAACATTAGCACTAATAGTAGGATATCCTCATGAAGTTGCAAGGACAAGAATGAGACAAGGTTTGCGTTACCCTGAGACAGGGAAACTTATTTATAGGGAATTTTGGTCAACTTTGTATAAAATAAGTAAAGAAGAAGGTTTTCAAAGAATTTACGCAGGGCTACCTGTACAGTTATTAAGACAAGTACCAAATGCAGTAATAATGATGGTTACGTTCGAAAATATTCGTCATTTCATAGTTAATGTAAATAATTGAAGATGTTTTAAATTTTAACTGTTGAGGTGTATCTGGTATTATTTAAAAATTATTTGGATAGAATAGGCAATTTTGGTTATTGAGGGGAATATTTTTGGATATTTAATGATAAATGATAAATGGCAAATAATATATTATAATTAGGGGGCCGGAATTTTGCAAAAAATTGAAATAGAAATTATGCAAGAAAATTTTTCCTAAATTTTACCATTTTTACTCCTCTTCCTTCTTGATTTCTTTCAATAACAAATTTGTGTTGTAATAAGATATGAAATAAGACTCAAAATTTTCTGCTGCGAAATTTCTATCAACCCTCAACATTCTTTGGAGCCTTAAAAAGCTCCTTTCTACGGCTATAAAAGTTGAAGGGCAATTAAATAGATGAATATATATTGATGGGTCAATTTTTGTATTATTTAACTTACAAATATCTTTTATATCTCCTTCTTGAAGTCTCTTCGTAATATAACTTGACAACTCTATTGGATCAAGTTCATATCTTATTTTTTAAAGGCATTGTTTAACAATAACTCTCCACTCTCTAATTCATCCATAATGCAAATTAAATTCTCATATGAATAATTTATCTCAACCAAATCATCAAAAATGTTTGGATTAAAGCATGAAAGTTTGGCATTCCTCATTAAAATTTAATTATCTTCCATATTTTCTACCATATTCCGTATTTTAACCAAATTTTTTGAATAGAATATAGCTGCAAGAAGCCAACTACTCCATCTAGTCACAATAACATCTGGTATTTTACCAATTTGTTCGAAAAGGCGTCTATTCTGTGCATTTTTAACAGTTATTGTTGCCATAGAACTAATTAAATTATCAACTCTGTAATAATGCCCTTTAATCTGCATCGAACAATTATGGTCAATATGAGGCATACATAATATATGAAACAAGTTCGAAATCTTTTCTTTAAAAGGGTCCCAGCCTTTATCATATATCTTGCTGCATCATTAATAAAGAGTTTGATGTTAGAATATTCCAATTCATATTCTCTCAGGCAGTTCATAATTTTTTCTGATACTATTGTGGAATTTATACTAAACTCTATAAGAAAAAACCTTAATTAACAAGATTTTTTTCGGATTTTTAATGGTTGCAGCCATGATATTTAGGTATTTTTACTGATTCATGCATGATTCGTCAACTACTATGAAAATTTTCTTGTTTTTAAGATTTTTTTAGGGTTTCTCGCATATTCTTTGATTATATGTCTAAATATGAGTTCTTATTGTGGTCTCAGATGGCAGTTTGAATCCAATTTGATCGAAAAATATATTAAATAAGGATTTTTAAGCTTCTCCAATGGTATATCACATGAGGTTAGTGCTAGAGTGATATTTTCCAAAAAAGAACTTTCTGGGCTCTTCAAGGAATGTTTGGGAATATTTTTTTTCATCTTTAACTCGTTTTTTTTGTTCCATCTATATGTTTTTAGATTTTATATGGCTATCTACAACAGATTTTCGAGCAGGATTCTCTTCTACTGCGCATATTTTACAATAAATATTGAAATTTACAAATAGTGTGAATTCGTTCCTATGCTGTTGAATATGCTTTGGGGCTTTCCCTTCTTTTTGATAATTTTTGATGGTTTTGTGGTTTAATGATTTTGCATAATTTAATATGCAAAATAAATTAAAAATGATGCAAAAAATCTTTTTTATGCAAAATTATGCAATTTTCAAATTTTGGTCCGCCTAATTATAATATATATCATTAATTTATAAAATTAGGTACAAAACTATAAAAACTGTATATAAGTTTTTGAATCAACATGCAAATTTTTCCTATGGGGTAAATTTTGTGTTTATTATGATTTTTATAATTAAGGTTAATTTTTTACATTTTTGATTGTTGTATAAAAATAGAAAAATAATTTGATGGATGTGGTTATACTACGTTTTTGAAAAAAAAAGGAAAAGCATCAAATTTTTTGTAATAGTAGAATATTATATAACTTATTTTCTCTGTTTTTGACTACTATAAAATTAAAATACTCTGAATATTGTAACTATGAGATTCCACTGAGAGATCGCAATATTCGTTTTTAGTATCCCATAATCCTTCAATTGACTGAGTAAAGAAATTGGATCTTTTGGATGTACAAATTTAATTTAGTGATTAAAACTTCTGTTTTCGAACTTTTAGCAATCTCTTAATACAGTATAATAAGCCTGTCATTGACCAGTAACAATAAAAGACCCAAGATAAACATTTTTATAAACATTTTTATAAATAATTTGTCTGATAGTTTCTGTATTTTTATTTAAAACGGGTATAATGAAGGTTTTCTTGTACACCTCTCTATTTCTATAACATACTATTGCCCAACAGACATACCCTTAAGATTATATTTTCTCTAAAAAAATAGACTTTTATCTAATTCCATTATTTTGTTCGAGCCCTCAGAATTGATAGTGCCACGCTTATCACTTTTTCTTAACATATAATCTAAAATGGCTTTTCTAACAAGATCAACATACTCAAAGACGATAATTCAGTCAAGATACTACTGAAAAGCTATATCTTGAAATAAGGATCTATTAATAAATTTATTCATTAATAAGAAAATTGTATTCATTTTTAGCTCTGAACCTTCAAAAAAGCTATTTTTTTCGACTCTACATAAAAGTCACAAGCTGATTTGCAAACCCAATAAAAATATCTGGAGATACACGTCGGTTAAATAAAGATATTATAGTTATAACCTTACAAATTGAACATCACATTGTAATATGAAATATTTTACAGTTGGATAAAAAGACATTTGCATAAAAACCGCAAGTAAATGTGTGGTTTATGAATCTCTCAGAGATTATCAAGCTCTTTAAAGTTTCCTCTGAGTAAAGGTTTTTACTGGATTATGAGCTATTTGACAGATCTACAGACAATGAAAGGGTCATTCATAAATTTTTTTTTAAAAACTTTTTATAATCTAAAAACCATCATATAATTCAGATGCACCAATAATTTATTCTGATTCCTATGCAATAAGAATCTTTAAAGGCAGCAATATCAAATGAGAAAGCAATATTATTTTGGAGCAGAAATAGTGTAATTCCAAAACAAATATACTGTGAAAAATGCAATCTGAGGATAAAGTTGGCAAGGTATACACGAAATAAAGATTGTGTGGTATGTAAGTGTGTAAGATTTCCATGAAAAAATTTCAAAAAATACATTTGGCTTCGCAAAATACCTTTTTCGAAGTGGTCAACATCTGACTTCTTTAGATTACAATACTATTGTATAAAGGCTTTAGCAACACCCAATATTACTTATTCTTACAGAAGTAAGCTGTGTTTATTGACACTTTTCAATGGATAATTTCCCAACTTCGTGGACTTAGTTTAAAATATTTGAATTTGAACCAATTAGACTATGGGAAGAGTTGTAATATGCGAAATAAACGAATGTCTTTTTTGTCATAAACTAAAGGACCATGAAGGGAGATATCTAAAGAACGAAATAGTTTTTTTCGATTTTTCAGATAACTCGTATTTTCCACCAAAAGTTTGTTTACATGTAGTCACCGATCGCAAACCAAATACTATAATACCTATAGTGTGAGAAATTTGCTATCCAGAGTAAATTATTTTTACCGATGGTTGTAGTGCATACGATAGATTTTTTGAAATATTTGAGGATCACTTCATGGTTAACCATACTTAAAATTTTTGTGGTCCAGAAACACTTGCCAATACACAAAGCATAGTCTCTACATGGAATAGAGTTAAACTATTGATCAAACAGATGAAAGGATAATATGAAGGATCAATACCTTATTTCTGAACTAAACTTATGTTTAAAACAAATATTTTACGAGAAATTTTTCAATAAATAATTGATTAAATTAAATTATCGTTTCTCGCTTCTTTTACTTATATTTGGTGTTCACTTGTGGAGGATTTTGAGTTGTGTCTCAACGGGGAAGGAAAATTTGCGTTTAGTTTTAATTTTTAGACAATTTGTGTGTGGATCCAAATTTTCTCTTTTTATAACTGAATAAAGGTGTTAAATTTTTAAATAAAAATATGCATAAATTTAATAGATTAGATGTTAAATAATTGATCATTCGTTTTTAACTATACAATTATTGAGTGTAATACTTAGTTATTTAAATCTTTTATGAAATATGCATTTTAAAGTGAAATCTTTTTTTGAATAAATTCTATTCAAAAATAGAAAATTTAATAAAATTATAAAGTAAATAAAGAATTATAAGTGAAGTAGTTTGATGAACTTTTTTACTATATAAATAATATTAATGTAATACATATTATTAATTTTTATATAAGAAATAATGTTAATTTTAATAATTAGAGTAATATTATAATTTTAAACATTTTTTTTATAAGCTTTTTTGAAGCTGAATTATTTGATTTCTCAAAATACTTAAATCTCTAAAAATAATAAAAAAAAAGAAAACATTTACCCAAGGATACAATTAGTGCATAATAGACTTTTGATCAGGAAATCGGATTTCACCGGATAGTATGGAGTTCCGATTAATCTGAGTCGGAGAAGATAGGATCGATCAATTCGGATAATAATAAAGTGCACAAATTATTAAGATAAAAAATATAAATTATTTGGTTGTGAATTTTGTGATTAACCTCGTATAAACAACAACACCATTGTTTAATTCATTAAAGTCTTGTTTCTTTTAAATCTCGTCCAATAAGATAAAGCCTGTTTTAATCTATGCTTTAGACTCATAGATTGTAGCTGTGAGCCACTGGTTAATTTCGAATCACGATCCCTATTCTCAAGTGTATACACATCATAGCAAATTAATCTTTAGAACCAATACGCTTTCATGGGGTCAGTTGAACGTAGTATATTAGACCAAGGTACATATGACAGTTATATGGGATATGCGTATGATGAACGGATGCACTATACAAGAGCTCGCTGCGTGAGCAAACATTACTTTTATATAATTGGGTTAGGTCCAGCAGACCTGCGTAATGTGGATATATTGCTACATGTACAGCTATAAACTAAGTGACAGTTGTATTGTATAAACTACTTTAGTAATATCCCACTGAATGATAATTTACAATTAGCATAAAGTGTGAAGAAAGGATGCTGGACTGCTGAGATTCTGTAGCTGCATCAATAACCAATGCTACGTAGCCTGTCTTTATAATTTTTGATAACACTTAAACCAAAGAAACTATTAACTGTTACAACTGGTTTACTAATCCCATTAACTAGACGCGCACACCTCAGTGTAATATTATAGCCACATAATTTATCATTTTTTCTTGCTTGCACAATAGCATAAATCTCTGTAAGCCTTTAGATACAGACCAGAATTATTGAAATTTAATCAGAGTTATAATATTAATTTTAATAATTTTAATAAAAATGATGCAAAAACTAAGAAGCCAAATATGGGATTATTTTGAGATTAATGCTGTAGATGAGTCAAGGGCAGACTGTTTAATTACAATGTAGGATAAAATTTAAAAGAGAAATTAATGATCCACGTTCATATGGAACCAGTGAATTTTTTAATAATCTGCGATAAAAACATCCTGGCGAATATAAGAAGGATACGGAAGCTGTGACATCAAAAATAAGAAAAAGTCGAAGAAGTAATGCAGTCTGGAAAAAACTCTGAGTCCAAACGATAGAGTTCCTGCTAGAAAAGAAAAAACCAGTTGAAGCTAACAACCCGAACCAGTAATTCATAATTAAAAGAATCACAGAAATGATTGCATCTGATGTCATGTCTTTCAGCATGGTTAGCGATATAGGCTTTACCCGCTTTCTAAATGAACTGGAACTTCGTTACGTTATTCCATCTAAAGTCAATTTTTCAAGAACTCTTATTCCGGACTTTTATGTTGCTGTGAAGAGGGAAATTAGTATTTTATTGGACGAGGTAGCTTACATAAGCTTTACTAGTGACGTGTGGACAAGCAACAATAATTTGAATGCTTTTATTACTAATATCCCTTATCGGATTGACAGCAAGGAGAATAGAATGTTCATTGTCCTGTCACTATGAAATCTGGAAGAGCGACACACTGGCCAAGTTATTTCGGACAACATCTTTGCAAAGTTGAAAGAATGGTCTATTCCAGATAAAAAACGTAAAGTTTTGGTGTAAGATAATGGTTTAAGCATGATTTAAGTCGCTGATATATCTATATTGGATCACTTGGGATGTTTCATATACACAATCCAGCTAGTCATCAATGTTGTACTAAAAAGTCAAAGACCCGTTAAGTATGGTATTACTATTGCTCATGCAATCGTAAGGCGTTTTCAACATTCAACTCAATCCACAGAACAATTGCTATGAATCTAGAAGTCTTTTGACATCCAAAGACGGCATGTCTTTCCCAATACATCGCCTTGTACAGGACGTTACAACTTACTGGAATTCTACGTTCTACACGCTCGAGTACCTTATTGAACAAAAGAAAGCCATCGGTCTCTATTGTCAAAGAAATGATGCGGTTAGAAATCTAACAGCTTATGATTGGAATCTGATGGAACGGTTAATGATAACGCTGTTACTGTTTGAACAGAAAATCAAGAATGCCATTATGTCCACTGCAACAAAAGGAATGATCATTCCCAGTATTTGTGTTCTCAAGGCAATTTTAACAAACATGTATAACTTGGAGATAATATTAAAGTACAGATTTTGCGGGCAGAAATGCTGAAATATTTGAGTGCACTTTACGAGGAAGTTGAGGCAAACAATTTGTGCGCACTTGCAACGGTTTTGGATCCAACATACAAATTGTTAGTTTTAAATACAATTGGGAATGATGCTGTAAAGCACATGTTATATAACAAATTACAGATCGAGTATAAAAAAAACAAGCGCTTTTTTAAACATCCCAATCTTAACAAAAGTAGATCCAGGACCTTTAATTTCAACTGGCCTAGATTCCTACTACCAGGAGTTATTAGCTTTTATTAAATCTGATCAAATTCCCGCCTCTGGATCCCTGTCATTCGAAGTTGCTTGCCAGTATCAATAAGATTTGTATCTAACCGAGAAAAATCAGCCGAGGACTTCACCACCAACGGACCCAGTTACATAATAGAAATCTCGGTAAAAAACGTTCTCGCTTCTGACCGCTTTCGCAAAATGTTTTTTGTATTATACCGCCTTTTAGCGTGGATAGCAAAAATAGTTTCAGCACTGCAGGTGCGTTTGGCAGCGACAAGCGATCGAGCATGTCTGCTGGAAAAAATGGGATGTTTCTAAGTCTCGCTAAAAACATGGAAGTTATAAATTTTGATTATTAAATTTCTTTATTAAACTTTTAAACTGAATTGTTTTTAATTAGATGAAACACGTCAGAAACTAACTGCTTTAACTTTATTATGCACTACATAACACTTTAAATAAACTTTACTCGGCTCTCGCATCTCTGGGTTTATTATTATAAGATCGTTGAACATTAACAATATGACGCGAAATAAGAAAGTAACTAGGTAAAGAGCAATTGCACTTAAAACAAACAGAGCCTATAAAGAATCAATTAAGTTTATGGTTAAACGGTTACGATTATTGTTTAGAAATAGAAATAAGCTTAAAGTTAGGATTTTTTTATGGTTAGGGTAATTTTTATTGTTATTCTCTAGGGATTTATATAATTTTTCTGCGACTCTGTGCATATTGCGTGCAGAGCACCTCTGCACCCAGTTACATCAAGAAAAATACTGATCGAGAGATAAAACGTGTGATTTAAGTTTGTCAGTTTTATTCATAAAAAGTTGTTGTTTTTATAACTAATATTTTGCATTACACTGTGACCGTAGAAAAGACGTAAACTTATGTTGCTTTTTTAAATACAAATAAATTTAATCGATTTTTTGTGTCGTGGAAGTTCGTTGTATTTTGCTATTTCCGGCAGTGTGATTTTCTCTCCCCTTGTGACGTCGGTGTGATCGGCACAATATTAAATAATATAAGTGGAATGGTTTAAAAAGTTCATTTGAAAAATTACAATATAATTTTTCGGATTAATCGGATCGTATCCTGAATCGGAAATCGGTAGAAAATTGCTAATCGGTTATGCCCTAGATAAAATTTTTTTTTTAAAAATATAAAGAAAATATTTAAATAGTAACTAATTGGAATTCAATAAAAAATGAAAAAAATACAGAATTTAAAGGATTTTTTTATCTTATTAGAATATTTTTGAATATTACCATTTTAACAATAACGTTTAATAAAAATTTGTATCAAAAAATTATTTTTTTTATAAAATAATGAAAATTTCTTACTAGATAGAATAAATAATTATAAAGTTAAAAGGTTTGATCACACTTGAATCCGTGGAAACTTTGATCAGCTGGCATATAAAAACAGTTTTAAAAATAAACGTTTGTAAATAAAAAATGATTAAATTAAGTGAAATTTTATAAATGTACAAAAATATATATTATTTCCATATTAACACGAAATATCATACTTGAACAAAAATTAAGAGGTTTTAGTCAATAAAAAAATATGTAAAAGTGTAATTTTACGATTAAATAAAAACTACAAGTTTAAATATTTACGTTAAGAAATTTTAATATTTATATGGTAATATACTCTGTGTTTCTTAATTTTTTATGATTGAAAAGGAAAATTAAATGATTGTCGACTTTAATTCTGATAATTTAATTTTTAATTTATAAATTAAAGATTTTCATTGAGTCTTCAAAGAAAAGAATAAAAAAGGTAATTTTCATTATAAAATATCATTAAACTAATAAAATAAAAGGTAGTATAATAGTAATTTACGTAAATTGATATAAATTATTAAAATAATATTTAAAAAATTTATTAAAATAAAGATTGATCCATAAAAGTAAGACAAAAGTGAGCCAAATAGTTTTAAAGATTGTTCAAAATTTAGAATTTTATATAAAATGAAGAACTTTCAATCAAATCTTGAACAACTCATTTCAAAAATAAACACTGATAAAATGAAAAGAGATGTCGATTAGATAAATCACTTTCTTACTAAGGCTTATATTTTAAGGATTTTTAAACATTTTATAGTTCTATTGTGTGTACTTCTAAGTAAAATTGTAAATAATCATGTCTGTATAATTTAAGTGTATTCATTTCATATGATGATAAAATTACTAGTTAAGACCTTATAATTGATATTTACAGAATAACACTAATATTGAGTCATCGTAAACCAAAAATTTCATTAATAGATTAATTATTAATCGACCTATTATTTTATATCTATAAAAAAGTGTTTTTTAACTTATTGTAACAAGAACTTATATTTTTTAGATTTCAAAATCAAAAATTATAATTATTTAATCATGAAATTAAATGCTTCTATCATATTTGGGGTTTTAAAACCGTGATATCATCCATAAATTTTTCAATTATAATTTATTTTATTATGCAGCTATTTTGTTTTCAAAATCTATTCCATTTACAGAATATATTTCCCTTGGTTCAAATCAGTTTAAGAAAAGATTTTCAAGGAGAAAATAAACTTTGTCGGTTATTTACTTTATTGATGATTATGACCATGATTTTTTGTATTAAAGTTGATAATATTTACATTATTTTTGAATCGAATATTTTGAACAGCTATTTTCAATCGGATCAAGGAAAAAAAGCCAAATGCCTTTTTATTTATTTGTGTATTATTTTTAATATAAAAAAATAAACGCATGAGAGAAATTCAACAATTTGAACAAGAAATAGTGCGAGCTAGTTCTGAGCAGTTTATTCAATAGTGTTGCAGGAACTTTATTATACCAACCGAATGCGGTTGCCTACAATAAAATTTTCAAATGAATCTTGAAAAATGCTCCGGCTTTCCAGAGAACTATTGCTTGCATTGCTATAATAAAAGATGCAACAATAGGTATAAACGGGTTTTGATTCTTTTTAATACATTTTTTTAATCATTTGGGGAAAACTTTAGAAATTTAATCATTTCTATTTTAAGAATGCCTGGAAACCATCCAATGAATTATATTATAGTGACAGTTGGAATTTAAAAATCAATGCTTAGGAAACTGAAAGAGAAGTTGATAATAAAAATCAAAGAAGAAAATGTTTATATGGGGAAGCTAGGAGGTTTTAGAAAAAAGGGCATATTGAAGAGATAATGATGAATTATAAAGCAAAGTCTCATTGAGGACGGTCTCCGTCAAATAATACTGATGCAATTTGTATAGTTCAGTTTGAAAATTAAAAAAAAATTGAAAAGGTCTGGGCAGAGGTTTTGCCGAATATAAAAACAGAAACACTTCTTTCAATAATTTTTGAACATGTAATTAAATATTATACAATTTTTACTGATGAACATACAATTAATCACAAATTGAACCAACACTGATATAAGCACCAAAATGTATGTCACAAATTTAATTTTTATTGATCCACAAACCGGTGTTCATATGCAATCTGTTGAGTCATTCATGAATAGTTTAAAATATGAAAAATGAATTGCAGAAAGGTACTAAAACAGAAAAGAGATCGGATTTTATAAGTAATTTTACATGGAAATGGAAAAATAAAAAAGGTTTATTGGCTAGTTTTCTGCAAATAATAAAAATAATTTTTTTTTGTCTTTTCTGCTTATTTTTTTAGTAAATTATTTATCTGGCTTTTATCTTCCCTAATACATATTTTGGCTTTTTTTTCCTTGATCCATTCAATCATGTATGAAATTCCCTATAAATTTTTTGATTTTTGTTTAAAATAATTATAGAAACTGGTAGAATTGTTTTAGACCGTATTAATATCTGCCTTTTTAATATTTTTAAATCTTTTTAGAAATTCAATAAACAACAAATTTATCCCAAGTGGCGCTCTTACCTACAATTCATCAATGATTTTTATTTTTCTTCTAGATTCATAATGAGTAATGTACTCAAATAGATGTTGATACATTTTCCTAATGGAAAAATAATAGGTTTGATTTTCTAAATAAAATTCCGTTTTTGAATATTATCATCGAACTAGGTTATTTTCATGAATTTAATGTAATAGGAAATATTTTCATATTTTTTACCTGTTTATATTCTTAATTCTATGTTTTTTTAATATTAATCTATTTATTTAAAATAATTGTTATTCTGACTAAGTATCTAAGTTCTAAATTTCTTGCAACATTTAAAAACTAAAAATAACAGGAAAAATCACCAGGATTTAACTATAAATGGATTATTCAGGATTTTTCAACAATTATGTAAATTATAGTCCAATAACATTTTATTTGTATGAAATCATTATTTAGATCATCTGATAAAATTAATTTTTTAGAGGAAAGTTTTAAAAAATATCTTGAAGTTATTAGAGCAGCGTTTCTCAACCTTTTTTACCTTTCAACTCATAAAATATAAAAATACAATCATGCTACCCATTCTACATGGATATACACATATAAAAAACATAAAAATATATTTAAGTAAATATTTTTATTATATTTTTAATGGCTAATTTGCTGTTGACATTCATATATTTATATTATAAATTCTGACATCAATCGATTTACTTATGCTATTCTCAATGAAGCACAAACATTTTCAAATAAGTTTCTATATTTATTCTTGGTGCCAACTAAAGCTAAAAATCAAGTTTCTACAAGATTTATTGTTGCAAAATAAGTTTTTTTAATGTTTTTTAAATCAATATCGGGTATTCATTTTGAATTTGGAACCAAAATTTCTTCAAATTCTTTGGTTAGTAAACTGTAATTGTAGAGTTTTATCACAACATAATTATTTGTTATTTTCTTCCTAAAATGATGATAAAAAATTACTATCACATTCTAAAAATGCATTTTGTATTCAAATATTTGGCATACGGATGTTATTGGAAAAAGGATAATAAATAAAAAAAATTTCTTTCAATATTGTTAAATGCTCTTGTTTTAAAGATACTTGTATTTTTAATTTCTATGTAAGTTACCATTTTCTCATGATTAATTTGATGATAACATGAAAGTATATCAAATTTTGCTTTTTAACTCGACCTATCAAGATTTCAATTTTTTAAATAAAGACTTTTTTTTTACTATTACTTATTAAAAATTGTTCAAGTTTCTTTGCTTTGATAAATTAAATTCATTAAGTAATAAGAATAAATTAGCCAGATATGCAATTTAAGTAAGCCATACCTTACTGCTAAAATGCTGAGTTTATTGTGATTTCTGATCTTGGTAACAAATTTTAGTTTCTACTCTTAGGTCTAAAAACCTTTTAAAGGTGTTTACTTCTCTAAAGCCACCGTATGTGCAGGCACGGTAACAAATTTTTGTATTCTGAAGCTATTTCTTGACACATGAGCGAAAAAATACGTATTTTGACGGTAGTAGTCCGTATTTGATTTAATATTTTAACACATTCATTTAAAACTGTATGTAAATCTTCGGAAATATTTTTAACGCGCCCAATTGTTCTCGATGAAGAACACAGTAAGTTTTAATTAAATCAATATGTGCAATTTGGTTTATTCTATTAACTATGCCTATATGTGTTCCTATCATTGCTGCACTGTCAGTACAAATATACATGCACTTATTCCAAGGGTTATTTTTATTTTCAAAATATTAATTGATACATTTAAAAACTTGATAAGATGTTGTTCAGGTCAATAATTTTAAGATACAAAAAACCTCTTCTTGTATATTTTCCAATTCGAAATCAATATATCTAACATGAACCATTAATATAGAATTGTTAGATACATCATTTTTTTCATTAAATTGTATTACATAATATGGTGATTGTATTAGTTTTCAATACATTGATATTCAATGTCCTTTTAAATAGCCAGTATTTGCCGGCTTATAGTATCGTTATACATCGGAACATTCTTAAGTTTTGCAGCACTTTTGTCACAAAATAATTTAGTGCAGATATCTTTCATGCATGGTTTTAACAATACTTCTCCAACAATTAATGCTTTTTTTTTTATTTAGCAATGTGTAATGCTGCTGAAAACGAGCATTTTAAGATTTTCTTACCCTTACAACAAAATTTCACAAACTGAATTTGTCCGTTTTTTAATTAATCTATTTTTCTTATAAAGAAATCCAATTATTTGTCCTTATAAGTTTTATGGTCTGATTCTATATGTCTCATAAGTTTATCTTTTAAGGAAGCGTTCGTTAGTAAATTTTCGCAAATAACAGATTGCGGTAGATCAATTAAATTTTCTATAATAAATTAAAATTATACTACAAAGATTTTTCTTTACGCCAATAAAAACACCTTTATCTATCTATTCACCTTTTGCTGTTTGTTTAGTCGTATTATTAGAGCTTCCTAAATTTTCATTTTAAGAATCATGTTGTTGAGTTTCTTTTGGTTGAAAGAGATTACGTAGTGTTCTTTTTTTACTCATTTCTTAGGGTGCTTTACTATAAAATATATATTTAAGAACAACTTAACTCAAAACTTAAACATAGCGTATCAGTTTAAAAGAAAAAAAAAGAATACTGGAGCAAGAAATGTTAATATCTATAAGAGAACCGTAGCACTATGTAAGTTTTTATTAAATTCTATTTATTAAAGCTAAATTTGCTTTAGAAATGTCTACTTACCCGTTATTTAAAGAATAAATTTAAAACGACGGTATTTTTTAAAATTTTCTCCTGTTACTTTAAAATTTTTTTATTTTATTATAATTTCTTTGAATAGATAAAAAAATTAAGATTTCATATGTTCGAAGAACACATACGAACGAGATTTGTATCTTTTTAATGAATTAGATGTCAGGCAACAAAAGTTTGGTTGTAGTTTTCTGATAAAAGTAGATTTTTTGGTAAAAAAGATTGATTTTGCTGTCCAAAGAAATTCAACATAAGTTATTTGATAAGCCACGACTAATTTAAAACTTTTGCGACCCATGGGTTGAGAAACGCTGTTTTAGAGGATTTATTTAATTTTTCTAGTTTAAAGATAAGATAACTAATTAATAGAGTATGACGTGCTAGAGATAAAATATTTCTTCCTCAATACCTTTTTATTCTTTTGTTGACTATGTTAAAAAGATATCCTTAATAAAAGTTTATGTTTAATATTCCTCTTTAAGATGATTAATAAATTTAAAGTTATTGATAATATGATATTAATAGAGAAAACATGTTGAATCTTATACTTTATCTAAAAGTCAAATAAAATGTTAAGGGTTGTGCATTAAATTTATTTCTAATCGTTTATGGACATTTGTAATAAAAATATTTGTACTCTTTGGTCAGGAATGGCAAAATTTGGATCAGAATTAAACTAATTTAATAAAAATATCTCAAAATTATACAACGTTGATAGAACCGATGATTATAGCAGAAGTAGAAATTCAGATCTCTTTTCTAATACAACTTGGAATTTTAAAAACATTTATGTTATTTACACACTGTTTGACTCGGATGTGGGATTTAAATGTAACAAAATAAAAGATAAGAAAGTTTTTAAATTACTCAATAACAAATGTCCGAAATATAAAACTACAAAAAGCGTAAGAAGTGAAGGATTTTAGGAGTCTATTAATATTTCGTTGAAGGACGTTCTAAAGATTTTCTTGAAATTTCCGCAGATTTTATAATGCGTTGATGCATTTAACGAGCTGGATTGTGGCAAAAATTATTTGAATACTATATACTAAAAATTAAGAGCTTTCTGCAAAAGATTCCATATGAATAACAAATTATTAGGATCGGAAGGCTCCATTTTTAATGTTGATGAATGATTGTTCAGACACAGCCGAAATACCATCAAGGCCGGGCTACTAACAACGAATTCTGCGTCCTCGGTATATGCGACACCGGCTTTCTTCCCGCAAGAAGAGTGATGAAACTGGTTGATGCCAGAGATGCCGAAACTGTACTACATATAATCGAAAAAGTAGTTCGGGAAAACCAGATCGTTCATTTAGATGGTTGGAGAGCCTATAATAGGATACAAAATTTAAACCTAACTTACGGAGTTGTAAACCATCGTTTGAATTTTGTAGATCCAACCACTGGTATTTATACACAATTCATTGAATTGTATTGAAATAAATTAAAATTAAGGTAGAAGAAAATGAAAGGAATATATGGAAATGTTATTGAGGAATATCTGTTTCTTTTAAATGGTGGGATAATGTTTGTTTGAACAATTTCCAAGGAATGATTAAATTAATAAATAGGTATTTTT
>CAKKLC010009489.1:52609-62715 GCA_918559645.1 Ceratonova shasta | reverse complement strand
TACCGCCTTGCACAAATCAAACATTCACAAAGGTCGAATAATAATGGATAACGCCTCAATCCACAAAAGCGAGCAACAAAGAGAGTTTTTAGATGCAAATGGATTTGAACTTGTATTTATCCCACCATACATACCTCAACTAAATCCTATTGAAGAGGTTTTTAGCAAGTGGAAGCATTATATTGCTCAAGAAAATCCAAAAACAACGCAAGAATTATTTATAAAAATAAATTGTTATGCTGCTATAATTACACCCCAAGATTGTCAAGGGATTTTTCAGCATGTAAGGTTGTTTATTTTAAAGGGTATAAGGAGAGAAGAATTCTAATAAATCATCTTCTATAATTTTTGTTTTAAATCTACTTTTATTTTAAAAGGTTCAAATTTTTGTTTTTTATGTTGATATACTAAAAATTAAAAAATCGTTAATTAATTTGAAAAAATCATTAATTTAGATGAAAAACCCTGTAAACAGGCTTTGTACTTCTAAATTTTAAAACAGAAAATTTTCTTGAAAAATCAACTTTTACACCGCACATAGAACAAAATAATAAGCAATTCAGGCCAAGAAGGAATTCTTTAGGACATATTGCAATGTATTTTTGTTTTTTATACGATTCTGATTAAAAATTGGCACTCTTTTGTGATGGATTATAAAGTTGCAGAAGTTGCAAGAAAAATGAAAAAGTTGCAAAAGTTGCAAGAAAATTGATAAAGTTGCAAAAAATGCAAGAAAATTGGAAAAATTTGCAGAAGATGCAAAATATTGAAAAAGTTGCAAAAAATGCAAGAAAATTGAAAAAGTTGCAGAAGTTGCATGAAAATTGAAAAAGCTGCAGAAGTTGTAAGAAAATTGAAAAAGTTGCAAAAAATGTAAGAAAATTGAAAAAGTTGCGAAAGTTGAAAGAAAAATGAAAAAGTTGCAAGTTGCAAGAAAATTGAAAAAGTTGCGAAAGTTGAAAGAAATTGAAAAAGTCGCAGAATTTTTAATAAAATTGAAAAAGTTGCAAAAAATGCAAGAAAATTGAAAAAGTTGCAGAAGTTGCAAGAAAATTGAAAAAGTTTCAAGAAATTTGAAAGTTGCAGAATTTGCATGAAAATTGAAAAAGCTGCAGAAGTTGGAAGAAAATTGAAAAAGTTTCAGAAGTTTCAGAATCTATAAGAAAATTGAAAAAGTTGCAGAAGTTTCAGAATCTATAAGAAAATTGAAAAAGTTGCAAAAAATGCAACTTTTTGGCATCAATGATTGCCATAATAATAATATTTGATTTTTTTTAACAATTTATTAATTTATACAAGTTATTTTTGTATATGTATCTTTGACTAGTAAAATTCACTATAAATATTTCAGTGTTGAAAAAACTTTCTTTTTATTAAAAAAAAATATACCACCATTCAACAAAAAGTATCAAATGCTATAAAATAAATTAAAAATATATTTATTTCCTTTCAGAAAAAATAGTATAATACTAACTATATACTATACTTCAGCTATTTTATAAGAGTTAATTTGGTTAAATATAAAAGAATTTTTGATATTATTACATTTAAATACAAAACAATAATATTCCATCTAGAAAAATATATTTCAATAAGCGAAAATCTTTTTATAGTAGCTTTACCTATAAATTTTTTTTTATGAAATTTCATCGAAAAGAAATAATAATATACAAAAATCGCTGATTTCGAGCATATTTACTTTTACATAAATATTTTTAATGTAGTTTTTAAAACATTAGTTCCATATATAAGGTTTTTTTTGTTCAAAAATTAAGTTCAACCTGGTTACGATTGTTAGTTTGTAAAATAATTTTTATTTTTTATTCAGATACAAACAAAATTCTCATTTTATTCACTAACCAAGGAATAAAATTTGGGTTTGTGCTATTTCACACATTGATAAAACTCATAATAAAGTTAAATTGTTTGTTTTTAACGACCAAAGTCTAAAAAACTTATTATAGTTAAAAAAGTTTGTAATCCTTGGAAATTATTAATAGCACTAGATAAAAAACCTTGTAAGATTTAGAAATTTATTTTGTTGAGTATTTTATGATTAATTACTCTTAATACTTTGTAGATGTTGAATAACTAAAAATAGTTAAATAATCTTATAATAAAATTACTGATAAAAAAATAAAAGCTTAAATGGTAGATTTATACCAGTATTTTGAATAAATATTCGTTTAAAAATAATCTTATTTTTAAATTTTCAAGAATTTTTTTATTTAGTCAAACTTGAATTTTTATTTTTAAATAGTGGAGAAATTTAAATCTAGAGACAACTTTTTTCTTATATTTGTTGAACTTTTATTCAAATGCATACATATCTTAAAATCCATAGGTTAATAAAAAACAATTTTCCCTTGTTTATGATAATAAAAAAGTTAAAGAAATAATCTTTAATTTTATCAGGTCAAATATATATTTCTAAAAAATAAATAATTCTGTATAGCGTATTATGTAAATAAGGATTTAATTTTAAGGTGACAATCCTATTATCCATTCGGAAAGTTAATGTATTATTAAAAAATTGTTGTGTTAAATGAAATTCGTAGAGCCTTTTATATTCTTTTTTACCTTAGGAGTTTATACATTTTATCCACTCTTTCAGCAAATCCTTTTTAAAAACGTATGCGAAAGATCATTTAATTCGGACCTTTATACATGTATTTATGATAATACTCTAAATAAAAATGTTCAAGAAAAGACTTCAAGATATATGTTAATTTATAATTTAATAGCAACTGTACCATCACTAATTATCCCAATCGTGTTTTCAGTGTATGGTGTAAAATACGGTTCTAATATTTTACTGCTATTACCTCTAATTGGTGATTTTATTAGTCTTTGCATTACGGGCCTTTATGATACTACGGATAAATTTGGGGAAACTGTTTTTGTTATTCTCGTGGCATTAGTTAATTTTATAGGAAGTTATGGTGCAGGCAAGGCCTTATGTAATAACTACATTAGTGCAGCAATTCCTCCCAAAAACCGCCAAACAAGATTTTTTATACTAGAAGTTATTTGTCTTATTGCCTGTACTATTTCAGGTGTTTTTGGTGGTTATTGCATCGTTTATTTGTCTTACAGGATTAGCTTGTATATGTGTTTCGGATTTTGTATTGCTGCAACCCTAGGATTGACATTTTTAAAGCGTGTTGAATTTCCGCATTACAATAATACCTTTGAATATCAGATAATAGAAGAAGATAAAGTTGAAGAAAGTTACATAAGTAGGATTTTACCTATGAAGATTCGTTCAAGCAGAATTATTAGGGAGATTCCAGAATCAAATCGACTGGAGATATTACTATTTTTATTATCAGAATTCTTTACTCATTTTGGTATATATGGAGCATTAGAAATAATTGTTTTATATTGTTTAACGGATAAATTTCATTTTACAGCAATTGAAATAGGTTGGCTATTATCTACTACATATTTTATAAAATCAATAGGAACATTTGTTGTATTTCCTGTATTAATTAGATTTCTGAAAGCTCCAAATTATGTTTACAGTTTATGTAATCAGCATTTAGTAATTGGTTATTTTTTAATGATTGTGTTGGGAAAAAATGATTATTATTTGATATTTGCTTCCTTATTTGTTCTTCTACAAGGAGGAATTGATGCATTGACTTTGAATACTTTATCCAAAACTTGTGATGGTTCAAGCAGAGGAATGATATTTGGGATACAATCAACTATATCGGATATGGGTGCATCAATAGGTGGGGTAGTTGCAACATCAATATATATGTCAACCGTACATACTTCCCCAGGAATTGCATTTATAATAATGGGTATTGTTATGTATGTAGGAACAACATTAGCAACGTATATAATTATATAATTTTTTAAGGTTGGGATTTTACATTTCAAGAAATAAAAGTAACTAAAATTTTTTGTAATATTTTTATTTAAATTGAGAAGATACTAATATCTAACCATAAATTTTTACGCAATTTATAGGTGTAAAGTAAGGAAATTTAATTTTTTCCTTTATTAATAATTATAGCAAAAGAAAACTATGATATTTACACTTTGCTTGGTTATAAATTTTTCACACTTTTAATTTCAGACTAATGAATTATAATAATCAACCACCTCCTAGTTATAACTACGTTAATTCTGAAGGAGGTCCTCAACTAGTTTACAATCCGCCTAATATTAATAATTGTTATCATGTTCCGAACCAGAACCAACAATTTAGCCCTTATAATGTTCCGAATGTACCAAATGTGCCTAATTATTGTGCTGTTCCTAATGGACAAAATATAAACCAACAATGTAATATACCACAAACTCATCATTGTAATCATAACAGTATGTATTTTTATATTATTTAGATCAAGCACCAAAGGTTACAAATTACTCAACTGGGATACTTGCAGCATTATTAGCTTGTTGTGGGCTATGTGCATGTGGAGAATTACTATTTGATTAATTTATTTTCATGTTATATTTTTTTTGTGAATAATTTATTTTTTTCAATATTATTATGATAAAAAAATTTAACCTCAGGTTATTTGATTAATTAATTTTGTAAATAAAATCTATAAAAATGAATAAAATTATTTTATCTAGAAATTTTATTGTATAAAATGAATAGTAAAAATACGAAAAAATTAAAACAAAATAAATGTGATGAATTAATAAAAATTACTATGAATTCCTATAAATTAATATAAATTAAAATCTATTAAAATCGATTAAATCAATCAAAAGAGATAAATTATTATTATATTTAAATGCGTTAATTAAAGAAATGAAAAAAATGTGATGAATTAATACGAATTAATATAAATTAAAAAGATATTTTATTATTGTACTAAAATATTTATAATTAAAGAATTTAAAAATAAAATAAATTTAATGAATTAATATAAGATAAAAAGATATTTTATTATTATATTTAAATGAGTATAATTAAATAAATTAAAAATAAATAAATGAGATGAATTAATATTAATTAAAAATAATTAAATAGATATTTTATTGATTTGTTTATATACGTATGATTAAATAAATTAAAAATAAATAAATAAATGAGATGAATTAATTTGAATTAATATACCTTAAAAAGATATTTTATTATTATATTTAAATAGGTATAATAAAATAAATTAAAAATAAATAAATGAGATGAATTAATATGAATTTAAAATAATTAAAAAGATAATTTATTATTAAATTTAAATAAGTATAATTAAATAAATTAAAAATAAATAAATTAAATGACGTAATATGAATTAATATGAATTAAAAAGATAATTTATTATTAAATTTAAATAAGTATAATTAAATAAATTAAAAATAAATAAATTAAATGACGTAATATGAATTAATATAAATTAAAAAGATAATTTATTATTATATTTATATACGTATAATTAAATAAATTAAAAATAAATAAATGAGATGAATTTATTTGAATTAAAAATAATTAAATAGATATTTTATTATTATATTTATATACGTATAATTAAATGAATTAAAAATAAATAAATTAAATGACGTAATATGAATTAATATAAATTAAAAAGATAATTTATTATTATATTTAAATAGGTATAATTAAATAAATTTTAAATAAATTAAATAAATTAAATGACGTAATATGAATTAATTTGAATTTAATAGATATTTTATTATTATATTTATATACGTATAATTAAATAAATTAAAAATAAATAAATGAGATGAATTAATTTGAATTAAAAATAATTAAATAGATATTTTATTATTATATTTAAATAGATATAATTAAATAAATTAAAAATAAATAAATGAGATGAATTAATATGAATTAATTTGAATTAAATAGATATTTTATTATTATATTTATATACGTATAATTAAATAAATTAAAAATAAATAAATGAGATGAATTAATATGAATTAAAAATAATTAAATAGATATTTTATTATTATATTTATATACGTATAATTAAATAAATTAAAAATAAATAAATGAGAAGAATTAGTTTGAATTAATATAAATTAAAAAGATATTTTATTATTATATTTATATATGTATAATTAAATAAATTAAAAATAAATAAATTATATTAATTAATATAAATTAAAAAGATATTTAATTATTATATTTATATACGTATAATTAAATAAATTTAAAATAAAATAAATAAATGAATTAATTAATATGAATTAAAATAAATTAGAAAGATATTTTATCATTATATTAAAAGACGTATAATTAAAGAAATTTAAAATAAAATGAATGAGATGAATTAATATGAATCACCCTGCGTTTTGGATACAAGCTAATTCCGTTTATTAAGCTAGTAGCTTAATAGAGTGTTTTGAAGTCCACATTTGCGCATGATTTTTATTAAGCTATTAGCTTAATAAAAATAACGAATCCCGCCAATTTAAACAAAAACAAAAGCTTTAATTAAATTTAAATTAATTCCCTATTAGTAAGTCAGAACAAAAAAAGTGTAAGATATTACAATTTAAGCTAGAAACATTAAATTATGCCAAAAACAGTTCTAATTCAAAGGTAGCTGACCGTTTTGGAGTTCATATTAGTCAAATTTTGAAATGGAAGAAGCAAAAGGATGAAATTAAAGCCAACCCAAACAAGGAATCAAAACATGTCAAGAAGAATCGTCCCATTATATGGTCAGCACCTAAAATCATGGTTAATTTAAAAGCGAATAGATGGATTTACTGATTCTGGATGTATAATTTTAAGAAAATCCCGTGCAAATGTTGCGAGAGAGAAAATTGAAAATTTTAAAGGCTCATCGTTTTGGGTTTTTCAATTCATGAAGAGAAATAAACTTTGATTGCGAGCTTTATATATGGTAGGAACAAATTTACTGGATGATTGGAAGGATAAAATGAAAAAATTTGCAGAGTTTGTTATACAACATAAGGCAAACTACAATTTGCCAAATATCAGAAATATGGATGAGGTTCCAGTCACCTTTTGATATGCCGTCGAAGTTTACAGTTGATGTAAAATGATCAGATGATATACGAATTACTACAACAAGTGCTAACAAGAATAGATTTAAGGTTGTTTTATGTGTAACTGCAGATGTAGAGAAACTCCCAGCTTATGTAATATTTCGCCAAAAGACTTTACCATCTAGATTTTTTCCTTCAAATATCATCGTTTCGGCTAATGAAAAATCGTGTATGACTTCAAGTAAGACACAATTATGGCATGAACAAGTATTGTTAAAGAGAAATATGTCTTTATTTCATCTCTAGTCACTCTTAATGCTCGATTTAATTCCAGTACATCTTACTAATTAAGTTAAGTCAACATTTTCTGCGAGTGGTACTCTAATTGCTATGATTCCATGTGAGCTTATTAAGAAGCTTCAAGTCCTCGATATTAGTGTGAATAAATCTTTTAAAGCGCACCTTCGCCAGCATTTGGAAAAGTGGATGATTAATGGAGTCTAAGAATATACAAAAAGTGGAAATTTAAAAAAGGCTTCATATGAAGGGATCTGTCGATAGATATCAGAAGCATGGATCGCTATTTCTTTATCAACAATTAAAAATGCATTTAAAAAGACATTCATTGATTTTTGTAATTATGTTTATAAGGAAAGTAAAAATTTTGAAGAGGAAGAAGAAACTGATTATCAAAATGAAGCATTAATAGAAGAAGAAAGTGATGAAGATCGTAGCATCCAAGAGCAATTTTTTGGTATTTTTATGGATGAAGAAAATATTTGGAGTGATTAAGAAGATATTGAATAAAAAAAAATGTTTTTTTTCTTGCTTTTGAAAATTGAACATACATTTTCCTATTTTTTTATTAAGCTACTACTTTTCATTAAGCTTATTTTTAAAGAAAAATAACCTTTTTACTGTATTAAGCTACTAGCTTATATCCAAAAAACAGGGTAATATAAATTAAAAGGATATTTTATTATTATATTTAAAGACGTATAAGTAAGGAAATTTAAAATAAAAAAATAAATAAAATGAACTAGTATGAATTAATATAAATTAAAAACATGTTTGATTATAATATTTAAATAAATTAAAAATTAATAAATGAGATGAATTAATTTGAATTAATTTAAATTAAATAGATATTTTATTATTATATTTAAATAGGTATAATTAAATAAATTAAAAATACATAAATGAGATGAATTCATATGAATTAATATAAATTAAACAGATATTTTATTATTATATTATATACGTATAATTAAATAAATGAGATGAATTAATACGAATTAATATAACTTAAAAGGATATTTTATTATTATATTTAAAGACGTGTAAGTAAGGAAATTAAAAATAAAATAAATTTGATTAATTAATTAATAAGAATTAATATTAATTAAAAAGATAATTTATTATTTTATTATTATATTTAAATAGGTATAATTAAATAAATTAAAAATAAATTAATGAGATGAATTAATTAATTAATTTAAATTAAATAGATATTTTATTATTATATTTATATACGTACAATTAAATAAATTAAAAATAAATAAATGAGATGAATTAATTTGAATTAATTTAAATTAAATAGATATTTTATTATTATATTTATATACATACAATTAAATAAATTAAAAATAAATAAATGAGATGAATTAATTTGAATTAATTTAAATTAAATAGATATTTTATTATTATATTTATATACGTATAATTAAATAAATAAATTAAAAATAAATAAATAAATGAGATGAATTAACTTGAATTAATATAAATTAAAAAGATATTTTATTATTATATTTAAAGACGCATAATTAACGAAATTGAAAATAAAATATATTTGATGAATTAATATAAATTAAAAGGATATTTTATTATTATATTTAAATAGGTATAATTAAATAAATTAAAAATAAATGAGATGAATTAATTTTTATTAAAAAGATATTTTATTATTATATTTAAATAGGTATAATTAAATAAATTAAAAATAAATAAATGAGATGAATTTATATGAATTAATATAAATTAAAAAGATATTTTATTATTATATTTAAATAGGTATAATTAAATAAATTAAAAATAAATAATTGAGATGAATTTATATGAATTAATATAAATTAAAAAGATATTTTATTATTATATTTAAATAGGTATAATTAAATAAATTAAAAATAAATAAATGAGATGAATTAATTTGAATTAAAATAAATTAAAAAGATATTTTATTATTATATTTAAATAGGTATAATTGAATAAATTTTAAATAAAATAAATGAGATGATTTAATATAAATTAAAATACAGTGAGACCCCGTTTTTTGCATATTTTGGTTTTTTAAGATAATATGCAAAAAACGAAAAATTGGAAATAATTAATTTTTTATTGTAAAATTTAAGTTAAATAGTGTTTTCTGTTATATCTTTCTTTTCCTAATCTCATAAACTGATTTTCAAGTTCTCTTGAATTTTTGAATCATTTCCATCTGTCTATTCGTTATGAGAGAAGAAGTTTTTTTAATAATTTCAATGGTTTGACCGCTTCTACTATTTTTATTTGATTAGTTTTTTACTCACTTTTTTCATTGTAATGTATTTCCTAATCAAAATGCTCTTTATATGAATCTATAAGTGTTTCAATGTTTGGTGCTTCAAATAAATCTTCGTTTTTCAATGACTCATCTATTTCATCTAAAAGTGTAGGATCATTAATTATTTCTGTAAATAGGTTTTCTTCTTCTTTTACTGAATAATTGTTTTCCAGGATATTTTATTCCTCTTTACCATCCTTAAATGCATTATTAAAGCAATTTTGAATTGTTTTTGGCTGCAAAGAATCCCATGAATTTTCTATTAAAAATATGGATTCTCTTAGATCTATTTAAACTTTTTATTTCATTTCAAATTTCTGGATTAATGATCTAAGTAGCTATTTTTAAAAAAGACATTTAAAACTGCGGATTATTCCATTATATAATGGTTGTAAAACGCATTTGTATTTGGTGGAAGGAAAATAATTTCTAAAATATCGAATTTTTTTGCCTCCATTATTTTATGAACTGTAGAGTTATCGATAATTAAGCACCCTTTCTCCGTTTTTTTCCGTTGATTTAGATTAAGATATTTTAGAAATTTATCAAAAATATATGATGT